>PVHP010049530.1:0-12104 GCA_004024765.1 Zapus hudsonius
AACAATCATAATCCTCCCACCTGCTAGGAACCTGACTCTTTACACATTTTAGTGGGTAATTTAATCTGCTTTCTTTAAGCCTGAAGTAGTCTTGGGAAACTTAAATCGGCTTGGGTAAAATAGTACAATAATAATCAGTCAAGCAAGTGGGATAGTCATATCTTGTTTTTAGAAACAGAAAATAGTACAGCCATATTGGAATACAGTATGGTAGGATTCTATAACATGAAGGCATAAACTTTTGACTCAAAAATTCCTCAGCACTCCTAAGTAAATTACCCCAGAGAATAACTACCTGTATGCAAATGTTCATAGACATATTCAAAATCTCCAAGAGAAGCAGTTCAAATGTTCACCAACTGGTAACTAGATTAGCAGATTGTGGTAGTGCTATACCAGAGAATAGCACTCACAGACGAAAGGAACTCGTCTATAAATACAACGTGCACAAATCTCATTATGCTAAGTGACAAAGCACTGCCTACTGCATAGCTTCATTTGTGTGAAATTCCAGACAAGGCAAAATTACAGTGATAGAAGCCTGGCACCTTGCCTCTCTCCAATCCATTCTCCAAATTGGAGCCCTGTGGCTGCACACTGCAGTCACTCAGGCCATTTAAAATGCTCAGACACCTGGAACCAATCCCAAACCAATGGACTCATGACTCTGGGCATCAGAAGTCTCTACACCCTGACTTCAATCCCCTACCACAGTGGGTTTATGTGGGGCATGCTCCTTCTGTATGAACTTGTTCAGCTTCTTCATAAGGAGCTGTTGAATTTGGTCTTATGTTTTTCTTGCATCTGTTGGATGGTCACATGGTTTTGACCTTCATTCTACTGTGGTTTATTGACTTCAACAGCACCTGTTTAAATTTTTTTTTTAATTGTTGTTAAACAGATATTGTCGGCAAGTTCTTTGTGAAACCGTTCGGACTGCCAAACTGACTCCAGTTTCTGCTCAGCTTCAAGATATTGAAGGAAAAATTGACCAATTTGTTATTCCTAGAGAGGTAGGAAATACTTGGTATATTTAACTTATTTGGTTTATTTTTACTACTTTGGTATTTAAATTAAAAAAAATTTATTGTTGAAATTACCCAATAAATGCCATCTATTATTAAATCAAAGACATATCACTTTAATTATAGAATAATGTGGATTTTAAAGTCCACATAATTTAAGTCTTCCTTGTCTGCATGCACTATTGTTAAGTTTAGTATATATTATTTTATACACTGTGTAGGTATATCACACTGAGTGAAACATACACACATGAACATGTGAATCTTAAAATCTGAATTCAAATATGAAACTTACCATTAATTATTGTCTTTCATTGAGTATGTCATAGCTGTTGGTGAAATTGGCACTTGGTATATATCCAGCTTTATTTTTTTTTACAATTGTGTGTGTAGTGTGTGTGTTTGCTATATGCATGTATGTGTCCAGATGTGTGTGACCTGTGCACTCATGGAGACCAAAGGAAAACAAGATGTCTTCCTTTATGGCTCATCCACCCCTATTTCCTTGAGAGGAAGTTTCTGCGACGTGAGCCTCAGCATTTCTTCAGTCTCCACTCCCCACGGAAATGGGCTTACCCAGATGTTTACGTGGGTGCTGGCAAATCCTATGGTCTTAGGATGCCAGGCTTGTGTGACAAGTGCCCTTATCCACTGGGACATCTCCTCAGCACCTCGTTGTTGTTTTCATGTGTGTGGAGTCCAGAAGACAATCTCAGAAATGCCCTCCACCTTTATTTAACTAGGGTCTCTCATTGGCCTGGCACTCACCAGTTAGGCTAGGCTGGCTGGCCCGTGAGCCTGCCTCTGACTCCCCCGTGCTGGCCATTTTTATGTGAGTACTGATGATAGTCCAGCTAGGGCCTCAGGCTGGCAAGGCAAGCACTTGACTCACTGAGCTGTCTCTCCAGTCCAGTTGTTAATCATTTTAATGATACATAATGTTCCTCTTTATATATGTATCATATTAACTTATATACCATAAATAGAGCAGTTCCTACTAATGGACATTTAATTAACATTATTTTTTATTAAAAATTTTACTGATAGATAGGTTTTGGTTAGTATCTTAGAAATGCAATTTTTAGCCTTGGCCTGGTGAAGCATGCCTATAATCTCAGCACTCAGGAGGCTGAAGCAGGAGGAGTCCTGTGAGTTCAAAACCTGCCTAGGCTGCCTGCCTCAAAAACCAAAAAAGAGGGTTGGGGAGATGGCTCAGTTGATTGATTCCCCAGTACCCACATAAAGCCAGATACACAAAGGAGCTCATGCATCTGGAGTTCGTTCCCAGTGGTTAGAGGCCCTTAGCATGCCCATTTCTCTCTTCCCTTGCAAAGAAAAAGAAAAGAACCTAAATGAAGTTTTTGAGGACCAAGTGTGGTGGTGCACGTCTTTAAGTACCAGCACTAGGGAGGCTGAGGTAAGGCCAGCTTGGGGCTACAGAGGGAGCTTGAGGTCAGCCAGGTCTAGAGTGAAGCCCTCCTTGGGAGGAAAACAAGAAGAAATTAAATGAAAACTTTGAAAGCCATAAGTGGTGGCACATACCTATCATCCCAGTACTTGAGAGGTTGAGGCAGGATTGTCATGAGTTCAAGGCCAGCTTGGGCTACATAGCAAGAACATGGAGTTTGGGATCAAAGGTCATGTTTAGTACATTTAAATTGTCCTACATACAAATTGCCTTCTGGGGACTGGCAGGTTTATTTCAGGGATACAGCCTTGTCTCCTACCCATGCCCAAGGCCCTGGGTTCTATCCTTGGCACCACAAAGTGAATAATTTCATTGTTAATCAGTAAATAATCTTGTAATGGGTAATTTTTCACTTTAAGCAACAATGATAAAGCATGCTTTTTCACATCTGGGGATGTAGGTAGTGCACTTGCCTGGCATGTAAAAAGCCCTGAGTTTTTTTGTTTTTTTTTTTTCGAGGTAGGATCTCACTATAACTCAGGCTGACCTGGAATTCACTGGAGTCTCAGGATGGCCTCGAACTCACAGTGATTCTCCTCCTCTGCCTCCCGAGTGCTGGGATTAAAGGCATGCACCACCACACCCAGTTAAAGCCCTGAGTTTGACCCTCAGCACAGCTAAATAAATAAGCAAATAAATAATAAATTCTTATAAGGCTATGGGTATAGCTCAGTGGGAGGCCTGGGTTCTATCCTTAGCACCAGAAAAGAATTCTTTCCTGGACTGGAGAGGAGGTTCAGCCATTAAGAGCATTTAAGGTGCAAGAATGAGGACCTGGGGAGGCCTGAGAGACTGCTCAAGAGGCCCACATAAACAGCTGGGTGCAGCCACACACTTCTGAAACCCCACTCCCTTGGGGGAGCAGAAGAGGCTTGACTCAAGTAAGAAAGAGGGGGGTAGAGGGTTCACCTGACTTTCCACTCGGTCACTGCAGGCACGGGCATGGGGAGCTACAGGAGCACAGACATGTGCCCACCTACACCACACACGTTACACACAAGCAAAAAAGAAAAGGATTCCTTCCCCCCATATCCTCACCTCTTTAGATATATAAATCTGAATATTTGTGAATTTTATATGAAAATTTATCTCATTATTAAAATGTTTCTCATTGATCACTGGAAAAACTAAGTAACATTTCATACATATAGTAATGTTTTTTATTTCTTTTGAAAATTATCTCTTTGAATTTCACTCTTCTAGTAAGTTTGCCTTTTGTATTTTAAACTATCAATTATGTATTTGAATGTTACTGATACTTACAGTAGTTTTTTCTTTACTGTTGTAATTCAGATGTGGGTTTTTGATTTTCATATAGTTAAATCCATTATTCCTATCTGACTTTTCAAAACATGCATAGAGAGCCTTTCCTAATTTTAAGACCACCTGTGTTAGTTTCTTATTATTTTATGTTTTTATTTCATTTTCATATATTTTTTAAAAGAGCTGTAGGATGCACTGATTCTTCTGAGAATCATTTTGGTTTTGTTCTTTCAGACCCTCATCCTTTATGCCCTTGGAGTGGTACTTCAGGATCCTGCTACTTGGCCATCACCGTACAAGTAGGAGATAGCTCTTACTGTCTTAGTGATTGCTGATTTTTCTGTTTGCACATTCACATTCCTTTTCTAAGCTTTGAGGAGAAAATTCAGTATGTGTCAGTAACGCATCAAAAGAAAGCCTCTCTGCCTTCTCTTTCTATGCTCTGCTCACTGCTTTTTCTCTTCCATGAATCTCTCTCTCTTGAACTCAGAGCTCTCCTCCTCCTTCAGCCTCTCTAGTGCTGGGACTAAAGGTGTGTGCCACCACGCCTGGCTTCTCTCTCAGTTATTTTGAAACAAGGTATTGCTTTGTAGCCCAGGCTGGCCTTGAACTTGTGATCCCCCTGCCTAAGCCTCCCAAATGTGGGGTTTAAGGCATGTACCATTATATCCCCCTTTTTTTTATTACCACTTCTATCCTGAGATGTTTAATTAATCTGATTCTACAACTGTCCTTTAATTTTAATAGGACTTTTGGAATTCTTTTATTACCCCCTGTTAAGGGGTTATTGTCTAGGTAATTTCTCTTTTCCCTTCAGTTATCTATCCACAGCTAGTCAGTTTTTTTCAGGTAATTCAGAAATGCATGTGTGTGTGCATGTGTGCATGATGTGTGTGAATGTGAGAGAGCAAAGCTGAAGAACAAAGCTGCGGCTCGCCTCCTAGATGGCCATGGGGTAAATTCTGTCTGCAGATATCAGACTGGATCTATTGCCCTGGAAAGGTTGTTATTGAGTTCAATTAGAGTAAGATGATGTAAAATGCAGGGGACAGAACTGGAGATGTGAATGTAGTTGATAATCTCCTTCTCTGGTGTATAAAGATGGTATCATAAGGGCTCCTGTCAGCTTAGTTCTTAATATTATAATAATATTAAAGAAAAAAATTTAAATATTTCTTTGAAAGAGGGAGAGAGAATGGGCACAGCAGGGCTTCCTGCCTTTGTAAATGAACTCTAGACCCATGAGGCTCTTTGTGCATCTGGCTTTACATGGGTACTGGGGAATTGAACCTATGCCACCAGGCTTTGCAAGCAAGTGCTTTTAACCACTGAGCCATTTCTTCAGCACAAGAAAAACTTTTAAAGGTTTATTATTTTTATTTAGAGGGTGGCACACACGTGCATGGCGCATATGTAGTGGTTAGAGAGCAGCTTTGGATACAGGTTCTCTGTATCTGCATGGTCGAAGGCACATTGGGATCACAGACACATTCCTCATTTTGTGTCTGGCTTTATGTGGGAATTGAGCCTGAGCCAGAAGGCTTTGCAAGTAAGTACCCTTACTTGCTGAGCCACTACCTCAGCCCCCCCCCCAAAAGTTTTTAATAAAACAGCCCAGCATGGTGGTGCATACCCCTAATCTTAGCACTCAGGAGGCAGAGGTAGAAGGATTACTGTGAGTTCAAGACCAGCCTGGGACTACAGAGTGAATTCCAAGGTCAGCCAAGGCTAAAGTAAGACCCTATCTCTACAAAACAAATCAAAACAAACAAAAAAAATCAATGTAAAAATTATTAGCTAAATTTCATATTTTAAGTTGCTTTAATAGCAAAATTAAAAGTACTCTGTAGTAGAAAAATATATGTCTTAATTATGGAAATTTTAAATTAAAAAAAAAGTTTTTAGACAGGGTCTCACTTGGTAGCCTAGGCTGTCCTAAACTCACTATGTATACCAGACAGGCCTTGAACTAATAGTGATCCATTGTCCTCAGCTTTCTGAATGCTGGAATTCTATATACCACCACACCCAGATAAAATTGGCAATTTTTTTATCTTAAAAATTATATGTTGGGCTGAAGAGATGGCTTAGTGGTTAAGGTGTTTGCCTGCAATGCAGAAGGACCTGAGTTCGATTCCCCAGTGCCCATGTAAAGCCAGATGCACAAGAAGGCGCATGTGTCTGGAGTTCATTTGCAGTGGTTGGAGGCCCTGTTGTGCCCATTCTCTCTGTCTCTCTGTCTGCCTCTCTCTCTCTCTCTCTCAAATAAATAAAATATTTTTAAAAATTGTATGTAGAAAAATAACGGTTTTTTATTGTTTTTTTTTTTTTAATAAGCTTTAAGTGTAATGTGGAAATTAGGTCTGGTTTGTTACTAAGTGAGCACGTGCTAGAATTGCAAGGCCCCACTGTCATCCCTTGTACCATAGAGAGAAGGGGAGGGAGAGAGAAACAGGAATTTCATTAGGACTTTTGATAACGCTATTTTCAAAACACTCCAAGAATCCAAGTTACAAGTTGAAAACATTAAAAGAAAAGGACACAGCCAAGCATGATGGAGCATAACTGTGACACCAGCACTCGGGAGGTGGAGGTACGAAGATTGTCACAAATGACACCCCTCCACAAGAAGGGAGTAGATGCTGGAATGTGGAAGTCATTTTTAGATATGACATTTAGGAGTTGTAGGTCATAGTGCTATGTGTAAGGAAAAGCTTCACAATCCCAAGACGAGAGACAGCTCACCCTAACAGAAATGTACATAGAAATCAGACCCAGGAGAGACAAGAGATTATAGTTTACTATGTTGTCGCATAGAAGAGAGGTGGCCTGCGCCTTTAATCCCAGCACTGGGGAGGCAGAGGTGGGAGGATCATTGTGCGTTGGAGGCCAGCCTGGGACTACAGAGTGAGTTCTAGGTCAGCCTGGGCCAGAATGAGCCCCTACCTCAAAAAAAAAAAAAAAGTTGGAGTTTTTGTTTTTTTTTCCTACTAAATTGGATGTGAGGTAGTTGTGTGCCCTTTTCATGGCTGAGTAATGTTCTCTTAAATTGATGTACCAGAATTTGTTCAACCAGTAACCCAAAGAAGGACATTGGGTTGCTTCTGATGTTTTGCTATAATAAATGAAAATGGTATGGACATTTGCACAACTGTTTGTTGATCATAGAATTTCATGTTTTTGAAAGAAATGTCTGAGGCTAGGATTGTTACCTATTAAAACATGTAAAATAAGAAATAGTGATCCTGTGTATGTCTGTAATCTCAGCAGCTAGGAAGCAGAAGATTGTGCATTGGAAGCTAGCCTGGGCTACAGAGTGAGTTCTAGGGCAGCAAGGGCTACATGAGGAGACCCAGTCTCAAAAGGAAGGGAAGGAAAAAGAATAAAAGTGATCTTCAAATCCAGGAATTTGGGCTTCAGCATTGGTTTACTGCCCAGCCATTTCCTGCCTAATCTCACTGACTTCTCACAATAGCCCAGCATGCTGGATCTTTGCTTTTACAAATGGGAAACTGCTTGGAGGGGTCAGGCCGAAGCACCACTGTGCTCAGAGACAATTCCAATGTGCAAAGCTTTTGACCATTATTGGTTTTCAGCATTGATCGCTTGTGTCTAAATTGTGGCAAACTACGTAACACATTTTTTATGTTGACACTTAAAACCTTCTGCAAGTTAGATAAATTCAAATGATATGATTCTGGCAGATCATAAGGACTGATATTAAATGTGTTCAGTGTCCTCTAAATGCCTGTCTCCAAAGGAGCTTGAAAGACAAGTGCAGTGGTGTGTCTTGCCTCTGTCTCTGTCTCTGTCTCTGTCTCTCTCTCTCTCTCTCTCTGAGTTACGTCACTTAAAAACATTTGTACTTGAAAGAACTTTTCTGTTCCATAGCTGGTGAAATCTTTTTCTTTTTAATATACCCATTTCGCTGGTAGCATTTTGCATAGGGACAGTCTAAAATCAAAAACTACCTTTCTTAGCCCCTGATAAATCTGATACAATAAATCTAAGTACAGTATAGTTGACAGATTTAATTTTAAAGCTGGAATTCCCAATTTTAACACAAAGTTTATTTGAAGAGGTGACTCGAAATACCTCACATGGTGATCAGATGATCTTACGGAAGAGGTCTTAGACTTTTAAATTTTATTTAGAAGATATGCTTGATTTATCCTAATATTTTATATTTTATTGGTTTTCAAACTATCAAAGCCAGTGTTCTTTTAGTGCCAACATGTATAGTGCTAGTGGACTACATTGTGATTAACCCCGAGTTTTCTTTTTAGGTTTGATCCCGATCGCTTTGATGATGAGTCTGTGATGCAAGCGTTTTCCCTGCTTGGCTTTTCGGGCTCACGGGAGTGCCCAGAGTTGAGGTGAATGACAGAGAAATTAGTGTGAAAGGAAATGATGATTGCTATTGATCTGTATGGTTAACATGTCATTTTTATTTTTATTTCTTTTTAAATATTTTAATTTGTTTATTTGAGAGAGAGAGAGACAGAGAGAGTGTGTGTAAGTATGGGCATGTTGGGGACTCCTGCCATTGCAAAGGAATTCCAGACACATGTTCCGCTTTGTGCTTCTGGCTTTATGTGGGTACTAGGGAATCGAACCTAGGCCATTGGGCTTTGCAAGGAAGTGCTTTTAACCACTGAGCCAACTCTCTAGCCCTTAACATGTTGTTTTGAATCTTTAGTAACTAGTCTACTTTTGTCCCGACTAGGTTTGCATGCATGGTGACCACAGTACTTCTGAGTGTATTGGTGAAAAGACTACACCTACTTTCTGTGGAAGGACAAAGTTTTGAAACAAAGTATGAACTGGTCACATCTTCAAGAGAAGAAGTTTGGATCACTGTCTCAAAGAGATACTAAAATTGTATACATTTAGAGTCTTTATCATGTAGGCTAAGGAAAAATGACCATCTATACACTATGCGCTAAATCTTTTTGTAAACCAAGTCTCATTTTGTAAGTTAAGCATCTATTATTACTTCATTATATAAGTTTGGATTTTTATGTATCAGATTGCCTTATGATATACATTTATACTATTATACCAATAATTTTAATAGGAAGGTTTAACTATTTTCATCTTTATCATTTTCTACGGTGTCATTTTCTTATTTTTCTTAGTTTGGTCTCTAAAATGAACAGTCTTAAAGGGAGATTATTTTGTATAAATTAAATAATCATGTTTTCTAAATAGCCATAAAAGAAACATAATGCTAACTCCTTCTGTATTTTCAATAAATCACTTTTGATGAGAAAAATAAAAAGAACTTGGATTATTTTTATTTTTCTAGCTATTATGTTTTAATCATTTTGTTAGGTTTTAATAATTCATTTAGTAATCTGCCTTGCATTTGGTATTTTTCTGCCTCTCTGAATAGCTTATACAAGGCCCATCATTTTAAGCAGTTCTGAGTCATTTGGTAAAAAATAATACAGTTGCTTTTGCATGTGTTGTGAAGCTTCCTCCTATGTGGCAATCTGGGATTGAGGCTCATCCTTCTGTTGGGCTGAAAATCCTGCAGCACTATATTAATTCCAGTAATAGAGAAGAACAGAAGAAGTGCTATTCTTAGGTTTGGAATTTATTATTCTATCATGTACTACATGTAATGAACCCATCAGCAAGACAGAGAAAAGCACTAATCAAAAGTCACAACCAGGGGCTGAGGCGATGGCTCTGTGGTTAAGGGAGCTTGCTTGCAAAGACTGTCTGTCCAGGTTCTATTCCCATGTACCTATGTAAAAGCAGGTGTACATAATGGTGCATGCATCTGGAGACCTTGGCATTCCTATACTTACTTCCTTATAAATTAAAAAGTTTTTAAAAAAACACACTGTGATGGTTAAATTTTGTTGTCAACTGGACCTGTTTAGTAATCCACAGTAGTCTTGGGTGGGTCTCTGAGGTTGTTTACAGGAAGGATCAACTAAAGGAGAGTGAGCCTTTCCTCCAGAGTGGATGGCCCTCATAGTAGGGGGCGGGGTATCAGGAAGCAGAAGGGGAAGGAAATCTCTTCTCTTCTTTCTCCCCCCTCCCCCACTTTTTAAAATTTTTTTGGTAGTATGTGTGTGGTGTTGGTAATGGCTTCTCTCTCTCTCTCCATTTGGACTTGTGAAAGGGGGCCAGCCTCTTTCATCATTATGGAACTTCCCCTGGATCTGCCTGGTTTCGAGGTTCATCCTAGTGGTGTGTGACTGTGACACACCAAAGTGGGAAGGAAACAAAGATGGGTAGAAAATGTGTATGCCACACGACAGAGGGGAAGTAGACTTATTACAGTCATACATATTGTCAAGGCTCTAGGGATGCAGCTCCGTGGTAGAGCACTTGGCTGGTATGCATCAAGCCTTAGGTTTGATCCCAGTACCACACAAAGATAAAAAACAAAAGAAAAATCAGTAAGAAAAACATATAATGAATATATATGTGCTGGACAAAAAAAGATAAGCATAAATGAATAAAAATATATGAAACAATAAATAAGATTGGGGCTGGGGAAGTAGCAGGTCAGAACACTTGCTCACAAGCACGAGGGCCTGATTTAACTTGAGCGTGGTTCCCCAGCACCAAACAACAGCTGCTATGGCTACAGTGCCAGTCATGTGGGGAGTAGAGACTGGACAATCACTGGGCTCACTGGTCAGCCAGGCTGACCAAAAACAACAGCTGAGAGACTCCATCTCAAGGAAACAGGCAAGTGATATCAGAGGCCATCCGACATTCTCGCTTGGCCTCTAGGTGCAGGGCATGCACATTTGTGCACACTCCACACATGCAAAGAAAATTATAACTTGTCTTTCTAACATTTGTTGTTTGGTGTGTTTTTTTTTTGGTGGGGGGTAGGGTGGGGATTGAGGTAGTGTCTCACTCTAGCCCAGGCTGACCTAGACTTCACTCTGTAATCTCAGGGTGGCCTTGAATTAGGGCAGTCCTTCTACCTCTGCTTCTGGGTGCTGGGAGAAAGGCATGCACTGGCTTGAGTGTGTCTTTATTCCCTCACGAGCTTGTGATTCTGCTATAGACTTTTTCCTAGATTACAATTTTCCTTTAAATTCCATAATTTGTGATTTCTCCCTAAATAAATCAATAATTCATAATTTATCCTTCTTGTGTTTGTTTTTATCAGTTCTTTGCTAAAAATAGGATAGGACCCAAAATTGGGATTCATAAATTTGGGGGACCCCTCCTAAAATCCAAACTCCTGCAACAATACTTTATTTAGCATTATACTTTCATCCACTGTTTTTGGTGTGAGTTCTAGGTCAGCCAGGGCTAGAGTGAGACCAGAGCTGGAAAAAAAAAAATAGATCTGGAGAAACAGCTCAGTGGTTAAGTGTGATTCCTGGGCTAGCGTGAGGGCCTGAGGGGGTCTGGAACTGCCAGAGCCCATGTAAACTGCCCATCATGGCTACACAGGCGCGAAACTGCAGCCCCGTGAAGGAAAGTGCTCAGAGATAGCCAGGCTCACACAAAGCAGCAAGCTCAGGTATCTAAAAGATTCTAGCTCAACAAGAACCAGGTGGGCGAGCAATGGAGCAGGACACCCAATGCTCTGCTCTGGCCACCACAGAGCGCCCCTGCCACAGGCCAGTGCCTAGGGAGCTGCAATACACCACTGATATGCACACCAGTGAAGTTAGTAAATGGTTTGTAAATTTCAAAACTAAGTGAAATCATTTCTTTTTTGAAACTTTATTCATGTACCACTTTGCATTCAGCTTTATGTGGGTGCTGGGGAATCAACCCCCCCCCCCCAGTGCTGACAGACTTTGTAAGTAGCCCAAGTGAATTTTTTTGTTTTGTTTTGTTTTTTGAGGTGGGGTCTCACTCTAACCCAGGCTGACCCGGAATTCACAATGTAGTCTCAGGGTGGCCTTGAACTCACAGCAATCCTCCTACCTCTGCCTCCCAAGTGCTGGGATTAAAGGCGTGTGCCACCACGCCCGGCTTGTGAAATTTATTCTTAATCACTAGAAGGCTAAAAGCTGCATGTGATGGTTCAGGCCTGTAATCTCAGCACTTGGGAGGCTGAAGCAGAAGGATCACCATGAGTATGAAGCCAGCCTGGGCTACAGAATGAGTTCCAGGTTATCCTGAGCTAGAGTGACACCTTGCCTCAAAAAAAAAGCCTTGGAATGGTAACCAACCCCCAGAGGGCAGTTAGTGAAGGGCTGGAAGGCAATGCACAAGCTGCCAGGGGAAGCTGATTTGCGATAACTGGAGTAAACAGACCATTGGCATGAAACATAGTCTGCGACCATGAATAGGCTGGATACAGTTCCTACTGCGAGAGAACAGCAAACCAAGAAAGGAGCAATTATGCAATGAAG
>PVHP010049531.1:0-12024 GCA_004024765.1 Zapus hudsonius
CAACCCCCCCCCCCCCGCCGCCGCCTCTAAGGCGTGACGGTTTCGAGCGCCCTCTGGTGGAACCTCTCTGAGCTGATCGTATCAGCGGCTGGAGAGGACTTTTTGCAGTTTCCCTGCACAGCCCATCCAGGAGAGGGGTCACCCTCCTCACCTCTGCAAGTCACTTTCTAGAAAGAGCTCTACTCCCCAAATTTGCAACTGGCCAGAGGTGGCCGAGGCAGTTCTGGGAGTTCAGGCCTAACCAGGAGGGTGACTTTTCCAGAAGTGGATGGCCACCCATCACCTGTCCAGAGATGACCTTGCTGCCCGTGAGTCTGTTCTCCCGTGACCTCCCATACACAGCTTTCCAGAGTGTAGCCTCTAGGGCTAGGATTTCCCCCCACACCCCTATGCAAAGCTATTTTCCTCTTGACCTGAAAGAGACCCACAAACACACCTTGGGCTCCAGGAGTTTCCAGCTGTTGGCCTTGAGTTGCTGTAGCTCCAGGAACTTGAGGGTCACATCCTCAATGGAGAGCTGCAGGAGGTCCCAGAAACCCGCCAGGTCCTGGAAGGTGGGCACCGGGAACGCAGTGGGGTCCTGCCACAATAGAACACATAAAAGAAGCCAGTCATGGAGGTCTGACTCTGTTCAGTCTCAAATTCAGGAAGCTGAACCCAGGAGAGTGGGGAGGAAATATGGCGGATGGAGACGATAAAAAGCCCAGGCTCCTCTCCTTCCTGGGTACAAATACTCTGAACTATCCCTGGAGGCACAGAGACCTGGTCCCACGCCCAGGAATACCGAGTCATCTACCGGATGCACACAGCTACTTGACTCTACCTTCACAGGCACTCACCATGCTCTGCTGACACAGCCGAAAGAACTGCTGGACCTTCTGGGACAGGAGGAGTTGTGTACTGCCCACAGCACTGCGGATCTTCTCCAGGACTGCAGAGCAGAAGGAAGCCCAAGGAGGGGAATGAGGATCTCAGTCTATCTGCACTGATCCAACCATCACCTCCAGTCCCTGCCTCATCCCATCCTCAAGTTCCTGACAATATCTTCTATCCATCCTCACCAAGAAGACTGCATCCTCCAGATCGGATGCTCCTTCCTTCACTCCACCTGCATTTACCAACATCTGGTCCTCCTGGATCATACCTCCCTCCTGCCCATGTCCCCAGTCTAGTCCTGGCCTTGGCCCAAGTACTAGCTCAGTCATCACTTATTGGCTGAACTGTGTCACTCATCAGAGCATAGATCTCCTTGGTTCATTAAGAACTACAAAGTCGGGCTGGAGAGATAGCTCAGCGATTAAAGGCACTTGCTTGCAAAGCCTGACACCTGAGTTTGAGTCCCCAGTACCCATGTAAAGCTAGATGCACAAAGTGGTGCATGTGTCTGGAGTTCGTTTGCAGTGGCAAGAGGCCCTAACAAGCCTATACTTTCTCGCTTTCTCTGCCTGTTTCTATCTTAAATGAATAAAAATATTTTTTTAAAAAAAAGACTTACGGGGAGAGGGCTAGAGAGATGGCTCAAGCGGTTAAGGTGCTTGCCTCCAGAGCCTAAGGACCAGAGTTCAATTCTCCAGTACCCATGTAGGCCTGATGCACACAGTGGCACGTGCTTCTGGAATTCATTTGCAGTGGCTAGAGGCCCTGGTGTGCCTATTCTCTCTCTCTCTCTCTCTCTCTCTCTCTCTCTCTCTCTCTCTCTCTGCTTACAAATAAAAATTTAAAAACATACAGCTTTTTCTATGTGTGAGTGGGGTGTGTGTGTGTGTGTGTGTGTGTGTACAAAAAAAAAAAAGAATTACCAAGTCATGAACATGACAGCGCTCTGGGTAGTCACCATCCCATCAACTTTGGGGATTCTGTGGGAAGACTGGCTCCTCTCAGTCTGGCCTCAGGGAAAGGTCACGGTCTCCCTCCTGACAAGAGCTATGTAGGCTTTCCACTAGGACTTCCTGCCACTTGTCTGCCCCTCCATCTTTCCCTCTCTACAGCTCACACCAAAATGCCTGGAGGTCCCAACACCTGTCCAGATGCGAGCAGAGTCGCCTTTGTGCCCACGGAGTCGGTGCCCTGGACTGGCAGCCGGTTGCCTTGTCTAAAAGCTGTGGGTGCCCACCCCCACCCACCGCAGTGGGGCCCCCGGGCCCCGCACTCACTCTCCTCGGGGAGCTCGTAGTCCTCCGCCTCGCGCTCCATCTGCTGGCACCAGTGCTCCAGCCTGTCCACCTCTGCGCGCAGCATCTTGATGAACCACTCGCCGTCCCGCGGGCAGGGGGACGTGCGGCCCGAGTCGGGGAGGCTGCGGGAGCCGCGCTCCATCCACGAGTCTCGGCGGCCGGAGCCGGGGCCGGGGGCGGGGGCGGGGGCGGGCGACCCGTCGGCGGCCTGCGGCTCGTAGGGCAGTGGGTAGCCCTCGCGGTAGGCCCACTGACCCTGCGTGTGGACCGTGCGGAAGACTGAGTAGGTGGGGGCCCGGGGCCCGGGCTGGGGCTCAGAGGCGTGCCTCTGGAAGGAGCGTCCGAACTGCAGAGCCTTGTCTTCGGTGGCCACCGTGGCCAGGCCGGCCAGACCCTCGAGCTCCAGGTCGGCCTGCACGCCGGCTGTCACGCTGTTGGAGCGCTTGAACCGCGCCCGCCTGCGGACGGACAGACGAGAGGTGCCTGGATCCCCCTGCCCCTGTGCAGTCGTCCCCCGCCCCAACCCTCCAACCTAGTCCAAATGGGAGTTAGAGAAAGAGCTTAGAAAGCAATGGCCATTCATCCAAACCCTTGAAGTCCTCCGGTCCTTGCAGCTGCTGGGTACCGGATATACCTCCACATTGCACTGGCTCTTAAGTAGCAGACAGTCAAAATATTGAACAACCTGTACTCCATGGCCAGAACAGATGTGGGCACACACCCAGCAGGCACCTGCAAAAGCCAGATTGTAGGGCAGACCAGGGGGCTCCAGAGGGAGGGGATGGCTCTTGATTGAGTACAGAGGCAATTTTTGCATTTCTTTGTTGTTGCTTTTTGTTTGCTTCAAATATTTTTTATTTATTTGCAAGCAGAGAGAGAGAGACAGAGACAGAGACAGAGACAGACAGACAGACAGACAGACAGACAGACAGAATTGGATGCTCCAGGGCTTCTTGTCACTGCAAAGAAATTCCAGATGATACACCACTTTGTATATCTAGCTTTACGTGGATACTGGAGAACTGAACCCAAGCTGTCAGGCTTTGCAAGCAAGCACCTTTAACCATTGAGCCATCTTTCCAGCCCTGTTATTTTGAGACAGGGTCTCACCCCATGGCCCAGGTTGGCCTGGAATTTGCTATGTAGCCCAGGCTGAGTTCAAGCTGGCACCAGTCCTCCTGCCTCAACCTCCAGGGTGCGGATTCCAGGCATGAGTCATCCCATCCAGGTCTAGCCGTGTTGGTTCACACTGGCTATACAGTGTGTCCTCAGCCCTACAAACAGTAAACAAGACCCAGAGAGCTCCCAGATCACCCAGCTACACGTAGCAGAGCCAGGATCTGGACCCAGGGCTATTCTGTGTGCGGCACCAGCTGCTAGAGGCTCATGGGAAGAAATAGCTGGGAGCTACTGGGGGTGGAGTGGGCCTGCGGTGAGGAGGACTTTTCCCCTAGGGATTCTGACAGCTTAGCCCAGAGCCTGGCCAGACAGTCTGCCAGAGCCAGTGGAGCTGAATTAAGTTGTTGGCAGAAATGACACAAGGCCTGGAAATTTCTTGTCTTTGAGCTAATTATATGCAAATCTTATGCAAAGCAGAAAGTCAATTGGCCTTGTTCATTTTTTCGCCCTTCTGAGTTCAGAGTAGGGGCTCTTTTCTGTAAGGAAGTCAATGAGCCCCTAAGAAGCATGAGGCTGGAACCAGATACTACTTTAAGAAGTGCAAGTCAAGAGAAGTAGGGGGCAACGATGAACAGAAGTTGAAGGTCTGGGATTTCAAGCGCATTCGAAAGGAATGTTCATGGGTCCTGAGCTACCTCCACCCCCACATGGTCAGAAGAGAAGAGGGTCTTGTTGCACTAGCTCCAGGGTCCCACCCAGCTTCCCAGGAGAGTCTCCCAACCCCCCACAACTTCAGCCTTCCTCATGTGGTCCAGGCCTTCTCTCCTTGTCTGCCTGCTTCCCTCCAGCTGGCGGGCTGCCTGCTGGGAGCCTGTTGCCATAGAAACCAGGCCCAGAAGGATGCTGCAGGACCCAGGAAAGAGATGCACTCATGTGCAGTCTCCAACGAGACCTATGTCCCACCCTCACCCAGGGAAAGGAGGAGAAAGAACATATCTTCATCGCCTCCCACATGGCCTTCACCTTGGGCACTATCTACCTTTGCTACCTAACAGTATACTTCTGTATCCACTCACTACAGTGTGGAGCGAGGCAGACCTGAGTTCTAATGCTGGCTTTGTGACTCTGTGCCTTTGGGAAGTCGTCCATCCAGGCCATCTAATGTGTGAGGGTATATGTAAAATACAGTCTATGATACATGACTACGTAGTTTATCTAAATGCAGACACATATATCTAAAAATTCACATACAAGATTATAGAAACGGACTAGTAATTGCCAAGGTATTTCCTCTGTCTGAAATTATACCTTGCATATTTTAAGATCTGAAGCCCAACAATCCCTCCCCAAGCTACCCCAAGACTGAGTAGTCTTCCTAAAGCTGAACTCTGCTAAATCATTCTTCTGCTCAAACCTCAACACTGCCAGCGAGGGAAGGCTCAAACATCTATGCTAACTTTTACCTAAGGCCCTTATTACCCTTCTCCTCAACATACTCTCACCCCTACATTTCTTGTTCCCAAAACAGATTATACATGATTCTGACCTTCAACTCTTGCACGTGCTATTCCCCTACCTGAAATGGCTTTCCTCCTCCTCCTCACCTCCTGTCCATTTCCTGTTCAAGACCCTCTTTGTCTATGAGTTCCCTTTCTACTCCCAACATCCTTCCTGGGTTCCACATCCATCCTGACATTCTTCCTGAATTCAAAGGCAGTCCCACTATTTTGGAAGCAAATGTCTTTAACCACTGAGCCGTCTCTCAAGCCCCATTGTCCCACTATTTTGGTTGTTCTCTCTCTCTCTCTCTCTCTCTCTCTCTCTCTCTCTTTCTCTCTCATCATTAGGACACACCTTGGTTCTCTACAAATATTTTTGTGCCTCTGAGCTCCAGTTGGCCTGTCAAGGTAGGGCTTGCTCCAACAAACACACTTCGGAAGTGTTACCCTCCTTGCCTGCTTTCCTGTTAGGGGGTTTTGAGTCTTAAATATCCCCCACAAGCTCATATTTTTGGGGGGGGGAGTTTGTTGATGTTGCTTATAAACTAGTACATTTATTCAGGGAAGCCAGGGGAAGGCTCATGTTTTTGAGTAATTAATCCCAATCGGATGAAACTGTTTGGGACATTGCGGAGAGCTGTGGCCTAGCTAGCAGAAGTGGGTCACTTGATGGTCATAGCTACTTCAGCTGTAGGCTTGAGCCCTCTGCTACCTGACCTGTCAAGACATGAACAAGCCACATCACAAGCTCATGAAACCATGGACAGAGCCTCACCAGCCACCATGCCTTCCCACCATATGCTCTATCTATCCTCCGAAACTGTGAGGCAGGACTCTTTCCTAGAGGTTACGCTCATCAAAAAAAATGTCTAAACATCTAAATGTCTTTGATCCACATTGCTCTCAATCTTGGCTAGCGAATCTGCTTGGTACAGATGGCAGCAAATACCGGGGAGACCCATGGCACATCAGAATGACAAGGAAGGAAAACCGACTGTCTAGCACAAGAGAGTCATCTCTACACACATCTTCCAGGGCCCAGGAAACATTACAGAGGAAGTGTCAGATAAAATATAAGTGCTGCTCTTATGGCTAGCCTGGAACCCTCCTCCAGGGTGATGGCTGTAGACACTGAGGAGATTAAAAACGTATCAAAGCCCTTTAGAGGCTGTGGAGAGACTGACCCTAATTAAGACTTATGCCCTCCAAGGCTCAGGGAACATTGCAGAGGAGGGGGTGGAAAGAACATAAGAGTCACAGGGCAGGATGTGTATTCTGAGGCACTGACCCTCCATAGACTGCTGGTACGTTCATGACCCCAAATAACCACACTGAAGGGGCCCTCAGTGGATGCGGGCTGGGGAGAGGGAATGTAGGGGTGTAACCCAGTGGGAATACAATCAATCTGCAATGTGTTCATGTATTCAAGTTCACAATAAAAAATTTAAAAATGAGATCTTCTCCATTAAACTGCTTTTGTCAGGCATTTAAAAAATATTTTAAGCCAGGCATAGTGGTGCACGCCTTTAGTCCCAGCACTCGGGAGGCAGAAGTAGGAGGATCGCCGTGAGTTCAAGGCCACCCTGAGACTACATAGTGAATTCCAGGTCAGCCTGGGCTAGAGTGAGACTTTACCTTGAAAAGCATATATATATATATATGCAAGCAGAGAAATAGAGAGAGAATGAGAATGAGAATATGGGCACCTGGGCCTCTAGCCACTGCAAATTCCAGATGTATGCACCACTTCGTGCATCTCGCTTTATGTAGGGACTGGGGAATCGAAGCCAGGCCATTAGGTTTTAGAGGCAAGTGCCTTAACCACTGAGCCAGCTCTCCAGTCCTTTGTCAGATGTTTTATCACAGCCACATGAAAAGTAACTAATACAGTTGTCACCACCCTCACTAAACATGTATCTGTCCTTTAGCACCACTGGGTGTGCTACTTTTTCACCTGACCCTTGGGAGGATCCTGACAGGATCCCACTCATCCGATGGAAGCAGCCACCCCACACCATCTAGCACGGAAGCACAGAGTGTCCTCAGGCTTCACAGTTCTAAGATCCCCCCTCACTGAGCTCTCTCAATGCATGTCCCCCAAGGAAGACTGAGGGCGTTGAGAGCTACTGGGCTCATGGAAGTATGATCCTCACCATCACTCCCAGCCAGGAGCCCAGGCTTCACACACCATAGGCAGAAGTCGGCCATCCTTGCACAAGTAGCATTTCAAACTAGCCGTTAGTATGTGACAAGATCACCCAAGAAAAGAACTGGATCAAAGGGCCAAAGCCAGAGAGGCAGGACATATCACAGGCGGATGGAGACAGTGTAGCAAACAGAGGAGAGGACAGAAAGCAAGCCAGGAGGAGGGTGCAAAGGCAGATGGAGGAGGAAGGACTCAGGAAGGACCAAGCAATCAACACAGATAAGCAGCTGATTAGGAATGAAAGGTATGGCCACAGCTCTGCTCCTGCTGACAGGAGCAAGACAGGAAACTAGTCACGACAAGTCCATCAGAAAGCATGTTGGAAACAATGTGGTGGGGCACACCTTTAATCCCAGCACTCGGGAGACAGAGGTAGGAGGATCACCATGAGTTCAAGGCCAGCCTAGAACTACAGAATGACCTCCAGATCAGCCTGGGCTAGAGTGAGACCCTACCTCGAATATATATATATATATATATATATATATATATATATATATATATATATATATATATATATATATATATATATACATATATACACATACATACATATATATGTATATATGCATATTAGAAGTGTGTCTGGCCGGGCGTGGTGGCACACACCTTTAACTCCAGCACTAGGGAGGCAGAGGTAGGAGGATCACCATGAGTTCAAGGCCAGCCTGAGACTACATAGTGAATTCCAGGTCAGCCTGGGCTAGAGTGAGACCCTACCTCGAAAAACCAAAAAAAAAAAAAAGGTGTGTCTGGAAGTTGGGTGTGGTGGTATACACCTCTAATCCCACCACTCTGAGAGACTGAAGTCAGAGGATCACAGTGAGTTTAAGGCCAGTCTGGGCTACAGAGTGAGTTTTAGGTCAGCCAGATGTGATTGTTAATCACATTGTCAGCATGACTGGATTTTATAGAATCACCTAGCAGCCACACCTCTGGACATGTCTGTGAGGGTATATCCAGGGAGGACTGAGAAAGGAAGACCCACCCTAACCATGGGCTGGGTGCTCAAGCTGAATAAAGGGGACAAGGAGCAGGAGAGCCTGGTGGGCATCACCATTGATCTTTGCTGCGTGGGTGTGACCAGCCACCTCACACCTCTGCTGCCATGCATACCCCAGCATGATGGACTGTGTTCCCTCAACTGAAAGTAAACCCTTTCTTCCTTTCTTATGTTACTCTTGTCACTTATATTTAAAATTTATTTATTTATTTGCAAGCAAATAGATAAAAGACAAAGAGAATGGGCACACCAGGGCCTCCAGCCACTGCAAACAAACTCCAGATGCACCACTCCATGCATCTGGCTTTACGTGGATACTACGGACCTGAATCATTAGGCTTTGCAGGTGAGCACCTTAACTGCTGAGCTTTCTCTCCAGCTTGTCTTGTTGGTTATTTTGTCACAGCAACGAGAAAAAAGTAATTAATGCATCAGATGTGTAAATATAAAATTGGGTTTCTTGTGGGAAAAAAAAAGAGAGAGAGGGAGGCTGGGAGACCAGTGGCAGAGAAGAACATGGTAATCAAAGTGGGAGTGTTGCAATATGCATGCAATGCAGCATGGCTGACCTTGAAGTCAGATTTAGTCCAAGGTAAGGAATGCAGGCAGCTTCTATACTGGAAAAGCCTGCTAGGCCTGAGGACACAGGTCTGTAAGAATCTCAGCTACGTAGGAGGTTAACACAGGAGGGTCACAGTCTGGATAACTTAGCAAGACCCTATCTCAAAATAAAAGAAAAATAATTAAAAGAGAGCTATGCATGTAGCTCAGTGGAAGGGAGCTTGTCTAGTGTGCATGAGTCCCTGGGTTTAACCCCTAGCATCGCAAAAATGAAAGAAAGGGGGAAAGCAAATACAAATAAGTGACTAGATAAATTCTTTCCAAAGCCTCCAAAAGGATACTGTCCTCCAACAGCTTAACGTCAGTCAGTGAAGTCCAACATGAATGTCTGAGCCCCGGAAGTGTAAGATAATATGTATATTTCACATCAATCATCTGGCAATTATTGGTCATGACAATTCATTGAAGATGGACAAGAGAAAGCCAAAAGTCCAAAGGGGTAAAAAAAATAACAGTGGAAGGCAAATGTGGTGGCACATGAATGTCTTTAATCCCAGCACTCGGGAGGCAGAGGTAGAAGGATTGCCATGAGTTTGAGGCCACCCTGAGACTACATAGTGAGATCCAGGTCAACCTGGACTAGAGCAAGACTCTACCTCAAAAAAACAATAATAAATAAATGAATAAAATAATGATGGTGCTGGTGAGATGGCCCTGCAGGTTAAGAGCAACCTGCTTAGCAAGCATGAGGACCGGCACCTATGTAAATAAACCAGGTATGCCTGCACATGCCTATAACTTCAGTGCTAAGGGCAAGACAGACAGGTGGATCCCAGGGCTCTCTACTCAGATAGGCTAACAGTAAAATGTCAAGATCAAGGTTCAGTGAGAAATACTCTCTCAGGGGGATAAAAGACCAATAGAGGACACCCAACATTTTCCTCTAGCCTCCACCCACATGTGCACAAATATCTGCACAAATGCATGCATGTACCACACTCACACAAACACACTATACACGCAAGCCAAAAGTAAATAAATACTAAGAAATGAAAAATTATATTAATGACCATTCTCTGAGCACATAGTATGTGTAGATGACTAAACGTGTTCGATCCTCACCAGCAGTTCCCTGATCAGGATCTTGGCATCATCACTGTTCACAGATGTAAAAAGTTAATGCTTAGCCAGACGAAGTGACTTCTTCAGATGAGACAGTCATCCATTCCGACAGAGGCCACTCTTAACCACTCACTCCATGGCCCTAGATTGAGGGAGAGGGACTGCTTTCATCAGGAAGACAGTCACCTGATGGCTGAGGCAGGGTCAATGACAGAGGAAAGGGAAATGATAGAAGCAAGTGGGGAACGAAGTGAGGCCAAGTCCCATCAGATGGCCACACGCGTCACCCACTGGAGATGTGCAGGGCTCAGGGGAGGAAGGAGAATGAGCCACTGTGGATCAGCAGAGTAGATGGGTTAAGCTCACAAGCTCCAGAGGCCCCAAAGCCAGCTGGATGGCTCATTCAGTCTCTCAGTGAGAAAGATAATGCGATCAGCCCCAAAGTGCCTGGAGATAATACGTATGTAGAGAACTTGGGCCAACACCTGGCCTGCCATTGTGCTAGCTATTGTAGAGATGTAAGAAAGTTTGCTGTTCTCGCTGCAAAAGAAAGGGAATGGGACAAACGCGACAGTCCCAATGTAGCTCTGAGAAGCCAGCTAGGGCATCGTAGTCATTAATTAGTTTGATTGCCGCTGATCATTTCCATCTGTTCTCCCACAGCACTCTGAACAAAACCTCCTTTATACTGAACATCCCACTGCATTGTGGGGAGTTATTTGCATATCTGTCTCTCTCACTAAATAGGACAGTTCCTCCAACATTAAGTGGTAGCTGGGTGGTTGATTGGTTGGTTGGTTAGGACAGTGGAGAGCACTAATTATCACCAACATCCATTTTTCTTTTCTTCCTCAGCAACAGTATCCCATAATTGTAGGCTGGACAGGTGGCCACTTTGGATAAACATTCGTTTCCCAAACTCCTTTACAACTAGGTATAGCCAAGTGGCAAAGTTCTAGGCCATAGGATATAAGCAGAAGTGATAGGAACAACTTTTAGAAAATGTTTCTGAGAAGGGAGTGTTGGGCGAGGGATATAGGCAGAGCACTTGCCTAGCATGCACAAGGCCCTGAGCTCATGCCCTAAAAAATAATAAAAGGGCTGGAGAGATTGCTCAGTGGTTAAGGCACTTGCCTACAAAGCCTAACGACCCAGGCTTGATTCCCCAGTACCCACATAAAGCCAGATGCCCAAGGTGGCACATTTGTCTGGAGTTCCTTTGTGGTGGCTGGAGGCCTTAGCACACCCATTCTTCTCCCCCGCACCCTCTCTGCTTGCAATAAAATAATTTTAAATAATAAAAGTATTGGGCTGGAGAGATGGCTCAGCGGTTAAGGCACTTGCCTCCAGTGCCTAAAGCCCAGGGTTCAATTCCCCAGTACCCACATAAGCCAGACCCACAAGGTGATAGCCCTGGTGTGCTCTCTCTCTCTCTCTCTCTCTCTCTCTCTCTCTCTCTCTCTCTGTTTGTGTGTATCTGCTTGAAAATGAATAAATAAATTATAAAATAAAATATTAAAAAATTATTTAAAAAATAATAAAAGTATTAAGCAGAGGTTACGCCCTTCTTTTCTTGCCCCTTCCTCCTCCTTGATAACCTGATAGCTAGACCCCAGTAGCCACTTTGGAATATGAGATAACAACAAGACTCCTGAGCAGAGGAGCTATGTGACAAGAGAGACGTGCCTGGCTCCTGACATCGTGGAACACCTACCAGCCCTCTGGACTTCTTCTAAGCAAGCAAGAAAGAAACTTCGACTATATTTAAGCCACTGTCATTCACAGACAAATCTAATCCCAGCTATAACAGATGAATTTTCAAGGTCGCCCAGAGCTTTGGTCCTATTTCGTTTTGGATTTGGCTGTTTTGCTGTGGACTTCATCAACAGCTGTAAACACTGGCTTCTGCTGTGAGTTACCACTGAATATGCAATGACGAGTCATAATATTTCTCCCCAGGCTTTTAGTTAGACTGCAGAGGCCTCCTCTCCTCCAGTTCTTCCTGGTGACAGTGATCACCTCCTTGTGGTTCTGGGAGCTGTTCTCATGGCTACTGCAGGGAGACGTTCCTTCTGTGACTCTCCAGAGGATAACACAGAGGCCTCTGGGAAGAAACTGGATTGTCCCAAGAGGCACAATGTCCAAGAAATGTTCAGTACCCAGAAACTGTCAAGGGGTTTTGCCAGGAGTGTTTGGCACAAAGCAGAGAGGGTGTGAGAGAAGGGGCAAGGGGGAGAGACAGGGACATGGCAGCTAGGCACACCATTGTGCCAGTTTCTATAGAAAAAGCAGCTAAGATACCAACCTGGGGTCCTAAGTCAATCGTTTCAGACTAGGGCT
>PVHP010049532.1:0-12122 GCA_004024765.1 Zapus hudsonius
TCGAGTTTGTCATGCGCCACAAAGGAGCCAAGCACCTCCGGGTGGCAGCCCACGACCTCTCCTGGTTCCAGTACCACTCTCTGGATGTGCTCGGCTTCCTGCTGGCCTGTGTGGCCGCCGCTATACTCTTGGTTGTAAAATGTTGTTTGTTTTCTTGTCAAAAGTTTGGTAAGGCCGGAAAGAAGAAAAAGAAGGAATAGGTCAAGAAAAAGTATGAATAGATCTAGGTTTGGCAAAGTCCCAAATGAGGCATCCCTAGTAATTCCATCCATAGGGATTTTGCCAGCCACACATTTTCATCCTTCTTTCGAATATCCATGTCTGCATGCAGCCCAGAAGTAAAAAGTCGAATTCAACACAATCATTAACCACAGAGTCTTCTGTTCCTTTGTCAGTTCCCAGGTGACCTTTCCTCTCATCTGCCCTCCATGGGTGTTTTCATTCCAAATATGCTACATTGTAAATATTGTGTTAAATGCAAATGACACTGTGACTAACAGTATGACTTAGGAAGGTGTGGAGGTTAAAAGAAATTGTTTGAAATTTTCAAAGGCCAAAATCACAGACCCCCTTATAGATTATATAAATGGACAGACAACCAAATAAGATGAATGCTTTATGAGAGGATTTATGATTTCTTCTTGAAATAGTTTTTGTGCTATTCCAATATTATCTGGATTAGAGAAAAAAATCCATAACTATGAGGGGTTATTACAGTAGGAAATGTCTTTCAGTTTTTATTGAGAAAATTTAGATAATCTATTTTCCTGGCTTTCCACAACAGATATTCTTGTGTATTATCAAGTGAAAGATTTTGAGCACTGTTTATAGAAACAGAGTGAGTTGTCATTTTATTTTCTCTGATAACCACCAATACACGAAATACATTCAGATTATTTTTAGAAATAGTAAAATGTAAGAACTATAGAAAGATATAGCAGTTTTATGAAATTTTTACCTACAGTAACATTGATAGCTACAGGTTAATGTCCATTATACTTAACATTCATTATTACTCACAATCTGTAATCACTATTTATAATCAAAGTTTAGTTTTCTGCTTGAAACACATGTAATTTGAGAGCATTATATTTTTTTCAAGTTCCTATCTTCTTTAAATTTAAATTAATCATTATTTGTTATGCAAGAATGTATTAGCTTACCAACTTGCCCAAGAATATATAAAGATCCACAGTGTAGCTCACTTGTAGAGAAATTGTTTATTGCATGTATGCCTTTTGTCTGATCCCAAGTATTGTAAAAAATATGGAAAGAATTGACAGAAATACTAATATATAAAAATAAACTAAAATGTTCATATTTGATGTAGCTGTGTATTATCTTTAAATATATTAAAATTGTACTATCTTAACTAATATAGTTAATGGCATCTCTAAAATTTTCATGCCAGTAGTTGATATATAACTGAAAAAATAAATAATATTTAATGATTTTAGTAAAAATCTCAGATCTTTGTGGTTGGGTTTTAAAATCAATGCACTTTCACATGTCTAACATGCTCTCCTATAAACACAGTAACTGCCAACCAAGGTTGTTACATCTTCAAATCGATAGAGAGATGTTAAGACAAGAACATACCAAGCTAACTCATTGCATCCAGTCACCACAGCAGTAAAGGCTTTAAAATTTCAACTGTTTTATGTAAGTCAGTTTTACTACTAAGTATCTTCCATGAGAAAAGAGTTGAGAAGAGATAAATAAATCATTAAAATAAAGAAATTCTATTTTTAGATAAATACTAGCTTATACTCACTGTACATAATACTTTGATAACGCCCTCATATTCTCATAGCCTCTCACACTTCCTTCCCACTTCTCATTAGTTCTCATCTTCCCAGAGAGTGTTTCCTTTTTACGTTCATGTCATATTTAAATACATGACATAACCATATAAAATCTAGGATCCACAATGAGAGAAAACATGTAGTATTGTTATTGCTAATTTCATATAATTATTTAATATAGTAATCTCCACTTACATCCATACTCTTGTAAAAGGGATAATTTCATTTTTCCTTATTCCTAGATAAATTCCATGTTGTTTATATAACTTACTTTTTATGTTTACCTCTGAGGGTTCATTCCATTAGCAATAATCAAATATTCCGCTAGTAGTTGAATATCAGTTCAGGAGGAAATAATATATTATTTATGGAATAATATGAAACACAAATAACAAAATTAAATGTTTCCTACCAAAATCATCTTTGATATAAACATATGAAATAAGGTAAAATTTGATTACATAATTTCCCTTTTTACCTGTAGATCAGTTGACCTATGAATGAATACAACCATCGCATTGAATATTATTTTCTTTGAAACAAAATCTACATTAATCGCACTGAAGCCTTGAAATACGCACAATGGAATCCACAGTGTATCTATCACCAAGACTAAACATCTGATGTATAATCTGCAGGTTTTGACTCTGAAGTTGTTCTCAGAGGCCATGTGCCAATTTGACCTACAGAGGGTGCCATTGGGTAAATAGTCAAATCATTCTAGAAGAGTTGACCTGATGATGCTAAAAGTACTTATCAGGAAACAGAGTCATTTCCGGCTTGGTAGCCAAGGGCTTCACAGCACCACATGCACAGAAATAACGTGACTCCAATTCAACTCTCACTCCTTTCACAAAGAAAACGTGTTGCATTTCTCTTTAAATGTTGGCACAGTCTTCATCCAAAATATCCATCACCAAACCTTTTAAATCTGACAGAACTTAGAGAGGAAATACTGTACCTCTCACGTCTAAAAAATAAAATAAAAAGGCAACTGAATGTTGCACATGATGTCTGAAGGCATGTTAAACAGAACCGAAGTAAGAAGACGTGTTTTTAATCCTCTTTATGATGTACTTTGGATATATTTGGGGAAGATTTCAAAATGTATGTGCCTCGAGAACACATGTCAGACGTGGGTCTTCCCTGTGCGAGGCGAGTGGACACTGACTCCTGAGGACGAACCTCATCCTGCTTCCCGTCCGCAGGAGCCTTCCTTCTCGGCGGAGGAGGGTCTCTGTCCCAAGCGCCCAAGTCTCCACAGCTGCTGCTCCGGAGAGGTTATCGCGTTGTCGGAGTTCTTTCCCCTGCGCCATAAGACCCGTCAGCTGCAGCCTGCAGAGAAGCCAGCCCCGCGCAGTCCCCACGGTCAGGGAATGGCGAGTGATGCCTCGTCCCCCAGGGCCTCCTGGGCGGGAGCACCAAGGGGCTTTAACTAGAGCCCGTCCCGCCGCACTGGAGGTCTCCTCAGGGAAGTCTGCAAACCCAGAGGCAGAAAGTGTGAAGAACACTCAGTAAAAGGAGCCATTTGTCAACACAAGTGCACAGTCTTCTTAAAGAATGATTTTTCTCCCTGTTTCTAAGCAGTAACCGCAACAGGACTCTCGGGGCCAATCATCCCCAGGCCACGCCCTTCAGGGAGTCTCTCTAAGGACTCGCCACAGGCCATGCCCCTCAGGGAGGCTCCCTCTCAGGTCTCACCTCAGACCAAGCCCCTCAGGCCAGCCTTACTCTCAGGATTCACCTCAGGCCACGCCCCTCAGGCCTGCCTCCCTCTCAGGACTCACCCCAGGCCACGCCCCTCAGGCCTGCCTCCCTCTCAGGACTCTCCTCAGGCAATGTCCCTCAGAGAGCCTCCCTCTCAGGACTCACCCATGGCCACGCCCCTCAGGCCTGCCTCTCTCTCAGGACTCACCCCAGGCCACGCCCCTCAGGAAAATCCCTCTCAGGACACACCCAGGGCCACGCCCCTCAGGCCTGCCTCCCTCTCAGGACTCACTTCAGGCAATGTCCCTCAGAGAGCCTCCCTCTCAGGACACCCATGGCCACGCCCCTCAGGCCTGCCTCTCTCTCAGGACTCACCTAAGGCCACGCCCCTCAGGGAGCATCCGTCTTGGGACTCACCTCAGACCAAGCCCCTCAGGCCAGCCTTCCTCTCAGAATTCACCTCAGGCCACACCTCTCAGGCCAGCCTCCCTCTCAGGACTCACTCCAGGCCGCGCCCCTCAGGAAAATCCCTCTCTGGACTCACCCAAGGCCACGCCCCTCAGGCCAGCCTCCCTCTCAGGACTCACCTCAGACCAAGCCCCTCAGGCCAGCCTTCCTCTCAGAATTCACCTCAGGCCACGCCCCTCAAGAAAATCCCTCTCAGGACTCACCCCAGGCCGCGCCCCTCAGGCCAGCCTCCCTCTCAGGACTCACCCCAGGCCACGCCCCTCAGGCCAGCCTCTCAGGACTCACCCATGGCCACGCCTCTCAGGGAGCCTCCCTCTCATTTGCCACCCCAGGCCACGCCCCTTAGATGTGACTGTTCTTGGCTCCCTTTGTTTCTCCACCAGCTCACAGCTATGTGCTGAGGTGGTACAAACACGTCATTCTCCTGAGCGGCACTGGCAGGCTGAATCCTTCTCTCCGATTGGCTATTTCGGATCCTCCTCTTTGCCGGGCTCCAATAGAAGCCCAGCTCCCCCAGGAGGCCCGCTTCTCCCAGGCCGCCGCCCCCCCCCACACTGGCTGTGCGCATGCGCCATGCCAAGCCTCAGTGCAGCCGCCTTATTTAAAGATCATTGATTACCTCGCAGTGCTGCTGATGCGGAATATTGGGGTTCAGGAAGTCCCCAGATTGATAAACCCCAAGTTTCGGGTTCTTTCCTAATCTTTAATGAAAAACAAAGACGGAACCAAGAAGGACAAAGTATTAATTGAGGAGAAATGACAATCTGTGGAGTTCAAGTAAAGGGAATGGGGATCAGGAAAGGAAACCTGGAGCATTTTCACGCGGAAGGTAGAGACGGGGCCTCAGAAGCCGAGAAGGGGCTTCGAGCCCCGCAAGCTTCGGGAAAGACTGAGGCCCAGGAGGCAGGGCAGATCCCGACTTCGAATCCGCACTCGGTAAGTTGGAGACCACCAGACAGAAGAGCAGAGAGACATCAAAGGACAGGGTTAGGGCTCCCTTTCCCACCTGGCCAGGTTCCTGTGGGGTCTCAGGAACTGCAGAAGGTTCTGGAAGAAGAGTGGAAGCTCCCCAGGCTGCCACCTCTAGGGTTTAGTTCAGGAAGGGTCTGGAGGACTGGTCATGGAGCCCACCATGTGGGGTGGGGCTGGGACCAGCAGGGCGTCGGAGATCAAAGACAGGCATGAGTTCTAGTCAAGTGTCATGGCTTCCTTTGGTCTCTGACCTGCTCACTGTTGCTGATGATGCACAGAGGTCCTCAGGCCCAGATCGTCCAAGGCTTAGATCTCTGCACCGACCAGACAGGTAACTGAACAAAATGCCCTGCCTGTATTTAGTCATCAACGAGTGCACTGGTCCCACGTGTCAGCAGTCTGCATTTCCCACGAGAAATGACTCCATCACGTTCATGTGGGTGTCTGTCACTGCAAAGCAGCAGGATTCAGAGCCCAGAAATGCCCGGTGATTTTAACAAAAGAGCCCAAGCCTTGACTTTGCTGCAGGAAGTATCTCTGAACCAGCCAATAGGAGGCAGGGCTGGATGAGGAAGGTTTAACATGTGAGCTTTGAGTCAACGTTAAGTATTAAACATGCATTAAGTATAATCTATTCAACACTTCCAAGAAGAGTCTAGCACATACTATGAAGTTAACAACACAAAAGCTAAATCATTTTGAGCGTATAGATTTTTTGTTCTAATATTTGATGCAATTGATAAATAACCACTTTATTCAATGTAGAAAATCACCAGCATATCAGATGCAAACTTTTTTCACCAACATGTGGAAACTGTACTCTATGAATTACCGTAGTAACTTAATAATGTAGCATCTTGCTCCATTTCATCACCTCCAACCAATGAGTATTACCAGTCAATAATGACCTTTAAATTCTCCTAAAAAGAGAACTTGTGTTTTCTTTCATATTCATTGTTAAGTGAATGCTTTTTTATTTAATTATCATCACCATCTTAATCTGTTGTTGGTGGGTGTGAGCATCATAAACGGATTGTCCTGGGTGGTAAGCAACAGAGAACCCCTTGATAGGAACCTCAAAGTTGGGAACCAAGTTCCACCTAAGCAGGCCAGAGGTGGTGCCTAAGGCTAAACCAACTGCTGCTGGCCCATGTTTACAAGACCATGAATAACATCTGCCTAGAGTCCCTTGGCCTTCCCTAAGTCAACTGAGAGCAGAAGCAGGACCTTCTATGGAAAGTTCTTTTCAGACAGCAAGGATTTGGGGGACTGGTCATGCCACGGTAGAACCTGTAAAAGATACCTAGCATTGCACTGCTGACCTTGGGAATCCAACAACTATATTTTCACTTCTCATAACCACGGAGTTCTCATACTTCAGTATCTGTTGTTTTGGAAACATGTTTGACAACTGGTTCTCTAGAAAAATTTAAAAAGCTGTTTGGCGGACCAGTTTTATAATCGTCAAACCACGTTTGATTGCAAATTCTTCAAATCCTCTGCTTAAAAATACATGGGTAATTGTACAATATTACAATTAAGCAATTGAGATATTAGAAAACAATCTCCCTAGTTAAACAGTTAAAAAAAACACTTTACCATCAAAAACATTATCCTCACCAGTTTGTTTTTTTGAACATTATGAAATTATATGTTACACTTTCCATCATTAAAGATAATCAGATTATTTTTAAGACATGCATATCAAATTCTTTGGATATATTCATATTTTTCTAGCTATGACTGTCTTTGGAGTTACAGTCTAATTTATTCATAGAGATAAACATCAAGGCACATATGACCCTCTGCTTTTTTTTTGTTGTTGTTAGAAGACAGTCTCACCTTTTAACTCATCCTGCTTGGAACTCACTATGTATGTCTAGTTAGTCTCAAATGAGAAAGAGTCTTCCTTTCGCAGCCTCTCAAAAGCTGGAATTATAGGTGCCAAAGAACCAGACAGACTCCTGAAGTTAAAAGCCATTTTGTTACAAAGTTCTGTTTGATCTGATTGTACCTTATACTTCCCTGGAATTTCTGTGACTGTGCTCTACCCCTCCAAAGAATTTCTCCCCGCGACTATGCTATCACTCTTCCCAGAATCTATGTTTCTCCTCCCCCTGACTATGCTATAACCCTTCCCGAAATCTACATTACTCCTTTCCTTGTCTATGATAAGCCACATGCCATTGAGTGAAATATGTCAACTTTTAACTATTCTGCTTGCTAAACCTGTTGTTGGAAACTCCCCAAGTTTTTGGACATAAAGACCTCACTTTTTCTTTTGCTGGCTGCTAGTCTCTGGAGCCCTGCTTTTGGGTGACACAGCTCCTGGCCAGCTACTTTGTGCACAAATATAGCTTGCTTTAGTTTGGCCTAAATTTGAGTCAGTGGTCATTTCTTTGCATTCCTGGGTTCAACATTATTGGAGGCCCCAGTGAGGTAGAAGGGATTCTGAGATTATATTAGTTCTTAGTTTTGTCTCTGGAGTTTTTAGATAAATTAAGAATTTAAAATAGGAATATAGGACTTCTGAATGCATGTTAAATTAATGTGTGCATGTGTGTATCTGTGAGACTCGTAGCATTGAGGTTGCAGAATAAATTCTACCAGGAAAACAAGGTTTTTTTAAAAAAGGATTTTATCCTTTGTACTTCTGCTAACAAGCTTATGGATAGTTACAGCCACCCATCTTGTGATTCCCACCACCTTACCTGGAACTTCCTCTTTTGTCTGTTTCAAGACAGAAAACTTTTTAGACAATGGCAAAGCAAAAATCTCTGCAGGGAGTAGCCCTTTTCAAAACTCTCTCTGACAGAAAAACCCTCACAGTTCTGCTAGAGGCAGATCAGAAACTCCAAGGCCAGAATCCCTCACCCCCACATACCTTCCTAAGGAGGAAGATAAAGAATACTAGACTGGTTGGCCTGGGGATGACTAGACCCAAGGCCACAGAAGAGGAGGGGGAAACAGTGCTGATTAACCAATAGGAAAAATTTACCACTCCACAGCCTGTTACTGGAGAAAGGGTTAAACAAGGAAAGGCCTCTAAATTTAATATGGATAAAATATTTATGCCATATCTGAGGGTGTATTTACTACCGCTGCTTCTGGTTCTATGCTAATTCCAGGAATGTGCCAGCCTTCATTCTTCCATCGCCTTAAATTCTGAGAAAAATGTTACATTGATTTCAAAGTTTGTTTTGCCTCTTGCTCTGTAAAACTGGCAATGAGAACTGAGGCTGAAAATTATCCAAAAAAAAAAAAAAAAGGTTAAACACTAGAGGCATATCACAGGTAGACATGAGAGACCAGAGAGGACAAAACTGCACTCCTATTGGGGTCTTTCCTGAGCTCTCGCTGCCACTGTGGCTGTTGCCTTATCCTCTCTACCCCACCCTCTTCTGTTGAGGGATGCCAGGGCACTGGTACTCTTGGGCCCAGAGCCCACCTCTGAGAATATTCCTGGTGGGTCTGCCTTCCTGATATTCCCTGCCTTGCTAAACCAGAAAAACTACAAACATGGAAAATATCAGGGCCCTGAGCCAAGATGAAAATGGATCAATCACAAGTTTCTATAAAAAGAAGCTTGTTGTATGAAATTTGTTGTAATTGTTTTAATGTATATTTTATCTCCTTATGGTATTATGGAGCTGCTAACAGAAAACAATTTAAAGATTTATGCTTAAATTCAGAAACATGTTATAACCTACTTTCATATTTTAAAAAAATACGTTTCAGAAAACTAAAAAGAAAAGAGGTTATGAAAATCAGTAAATAAAAAAGCCTTTGTATAAATTCTAGATATACATATATATATTTTTTTTTAAATCAAGTCTGGTCTACTCTTTTGAAAAGGTTATTTCAAAAGGCTTCTTAGTGGTAATAAAATATATTCTAAGGCATTGTCTTTTCCACAAAGGTTGACTGATATATTCATGACAGTGAGGAGAGCCCTAAATAAATTGGGGATAAAATATATAAAATAATATAATAAAATGGGACCAACATGAGATTCTTCTATGCAATAAAACTACCTTCCTACTGTTATTTGCTGTTCTGGTTAAAATTATCTGCTTCTTACAACACCTGGCCCCTTACTACCTGTGATGGAGCCCTAATCTCAGAACTCCGGACCTCAATATCACTGACCATTCTAATATGATTCAACAACAGGTAGACAAAATAAGATAAGAAATTGACAAAATTCAAATGAATGATTTTTGGTCTAGCCTGGGAGGTTGGTTACCATGGCTGAGTCATATAATATGTATCCTTCTTCTATTAGCTATTGGTCCATGTATAATTAACTGTTTAATTAGATTTATTGAGCAACAACTTAATTCTGATTTGGATCATTGACAAAACTAGTCCCTTTCAAAGATTTAAAGTGGACAATGTGAGAAGGGGGAAATGAAGAACCAGACAGACACCATCTTGAAGTAGAAGCCATTTTGTAACAAAGTTCTGTTTGATCTGACTTTACCTTGAACTTCCCTGGAATTTCTGTGACTGTGCTCTATCCCTTCCTTGAATTTCTCCCCACTGACTATGCTATCACGCTTCCCAGAATCTACGTTACTCCTCCCCAGATTATGCTATCACTCTTCCCAAAATCTACGTTACTCCTCTCCTTGACTATGATAAGATCCATACCATCCAGGGAAATAGGCCAATTTTGAATTAACTATGTATTCTGCTTCCTAATCACCTTGTTGGAAATGCCAGAAAATTTTTGGATATAAAGACCTAACTTTTTCCTTTGCTGGCTACTAGTCTCCGGAGGCCTGCTTTTGGGTGAGACAGTTACTGGCAAGCTCCCATGTACACAAATATAGCTTGCTTCAATTTGGCCTAAATTTGAGTCTGTGGTTTTTCTTTGCATTCCTGGGTTCAACAGTGTGAATACCACCCTGACTTCCTGTTTGTAATCTCTTAAAATGAGGACTGACTGTATACCAAGGCAAAAGCCTGCACCCCACCACTAGGACAGGAGAAGACAGGACAGTAAAATAAAGTTAAATAATAAAAATGAGGACAAAAATATATGTTAGATATTAGTATTTTGGATAATCAAGTAAAACAATGACTAAATGTGGCCAATACTGGCGTTATAAATAAAACTACTTGTCTATTCTCCTAGGAATAACTTTATTTTAAAACTAGTTTCCTTGTATTTTCTCTTTTCCCTAAAGAACTAACTGTTCGTTAGATCACGAATGAATGGAGTGCTTGACTTAGAGCAAGAACTTGATTCTTCAGACCTTCTTTCCTGGCCATGTGTGACTCCATCAAGGGACATGCAAACCAGTGGGACCTCACATGTCCTGGGACAGAGAACAGCCTTGTTTTCTTGCACAACTGTGTCTGCACCTCATAAAATATCCAATCCTGTGCTTTATTAATATCCTACTTGCCTCAACCCGATCTAGGAGTCCATAAAAATTAACTACCACACAACATCAGGAGCCAGAAGAGACCAAGTACACAAAGGCAACCAAAAGATTCAGGCATCTGAGACAATGTTCTGTTCTTCTTAGACCCTCCATCACATTTGTTCATCTACTAAATATGTAAATCTAACTAATGGCCTCAGATTTCTGTTCTGGAATGTCATTTCTTTCGTAATGGTTAGTGCACTCTTTGGCTTTTGATTTTTTAGATCCATGTATTAATTAAGTTTTCATTTGTGAAATTCTCTTGGAAAAGAGTCATGGTTATACTTTTTATTGTTGTGTTCCTTGCTCCTGTTTTCAGATTTTGTTACATATATTTAAACATAATTTGACAAATAATTCTTTTTTTAAAGGGCTAATGTTTCAGTTATTAAGATACTACTTCATAGTCTCAGGAAACTGATAGCTAATATTTCTTAGAATAAATACATCTTAGAATAAATACTTCATTGTTAGGCATGGTGGACACACCTTTAGTCCCAGCACTCTGGAGGCAGAGGTAGGAGGAACTCAGAGTGAGTTCAAGGTCACTCAGAGACTACATAGTGAATTCCATGTCAGCCTGGGCTATTGTGAGACACTGACTCAAAAACAAAACAACAACAACAACAATGAGATAATACTTCTTGACTCTTGCTTTGGCTGATTCTATTATGAATTCTCATTTCATAGTGAATATGAATTGCTCATCTATTTATTATATTTGAGAAAAGTTTTCATCATGGTCAAAGTTTCAACAAAATTAAATTCTAGCTTCTGTTTGGCTTCTATCTGGACTAAAAGTTCACCTCTGGACTGCTGGTTAATGATTCCTGAGCAGGACGGGGGAGCATTACTCTTCCACATAGAGACAAGGCAAGCGTACATTCCCCTGGCTGTAAACATCTGTGCATCGCAGGTCCCATGTAATGAGTGAGAGGAGAAATTGTGAGTCAGCATCAAGGGTGTTCATATCTCCTGTTCCAGGAATTCAGTTCACAGCCTCTCTAGAAATAGCTCAAATGTTGTCAAGCATGGTACCTCAGGATACCTCCTTTTACTTCTTAAATTTCATTAGTAAGCAAGCAAAGAGAAAAAGGGAGAGAGAGAATGGATATACCAGCTCCTCTTTCCCCTGCAAAGGAACTCCAGATCTGTGTACCACATTGTGCATCTGGCTTTATGTGGATACTGGGGAATCTAACTCCAGGTGTAATAGTTTGAATATATGTCCCCAAATAGAATTTATTGTAATTGTGTTTATTATAATTGTAAATAGTCTCTAGCCTTCTGGCTGGAGGAGGTGTCACTTTGGCCTGGCCTCCTGGGGTCTGTCCCTGAGGTATTTCTAATTGAATGCAAAATTCTAGGGATACGTATGCAAAACAGCAGCCTGAACAACTCTCTCTCTCTCTCTCTCTCTCTCTCTCTCTCTCTCTCTCTCTCTCTCTCTCTCTCTCTCTCTCTCTCTCTCTCTCTCTTTCTCTCTGTTTGGATCTGTAAAAGGGCAGGCCAGCCTTTTCCTTAACTTCAACTGGATCTGTTCCTACAATAAATACTTCCCTCCCCAAAATTGTGCCTGGTTTGGAGATTCATCCCAGTAGCATGTGGCTGACTATGACAGATTTGGTACCAGAGTATGGGGTGATTTGCTGAGATGAATCTGACCATGTGGATTTTGGTCTGGAACTTGTGTGCTGGAGGAATGGACATGGACTTGGTACTTGCAACTGAAGAT
>PVHP010049533.1:0-12126 GCA_004024765.1 Zapus hudsonius
CATAATGAGTTACAACATTTAGTGGGCAAACAATGAGTTGTTATCCCCAATTCCCCGCTGCCCTCCCCTCCCCCTCCACTGGATAACCTCCTCCATGGGTCGTCTGGATCAGTCCTTGTGACAGGGGACCATGGATAGCCTAGTATTCAGCCAGGTTCTCCTGGCCATGCCTCTGGATAATCTCCTCCACCACGGCTCTCACAATCTTTCTGCCCCTTCTTCCTCATAGTTCCCTGAGTCGTGGTGGATGAGTATTAAGGCTGCTTTAAGGTTGTGAGCTTAGGGGTCTTTGTGTCGAAAATCGTTGGTTTCTGTCTCACTGGCTTATCCTGTGTTGATTTAATGGCTGTGGCTGTGGGCCCCTTGTTCATCCCGACATTCTCTGTGGGGTTCCATTTGGATCCTCCACGATATGACTGTGGTGGCTCCTCTCTTGCCAGAATCTCAGCTATCGGCCTATGGTGGGTTGGTAGGGTTAGATGGGCCCCAGCTCTCTCACTGCATCCTGAAAAATACAAACACAATTTGCCTCTGGCGAGCACGGTCCTCGATGGAAGCTTCCACTGGTGAGAATCGTGTGCTGGGAGGTATCTGCGGCTCAGAGTGTGACTGCAGCTTATGTCCATGACCTGGATCCCTCCTGAAAACCCTGACCCTTGTTTCCCGAGGGACGTGGCGTGTCTTCTAGTCAGCCATCTTGAACCGGAAGCCTGGCCCCCCTTTCATAAATCCAAACAGAGAGAGAGAATCCATCACTAACACCAAACACACACATACATTAGCAAAAAGGCAGGGGAAGAGAGAGATTTCCTTCCCCTTTATATAGCCTTAGGGTGGGGTCTTGAAACCTTTTCCGAGACTTCCTGAGTCTTTGGAATTTCCTTCCTGAATTGCCCTTCAAGGAAGGGATGCTTTATTCTAGCTCATATGACTTCCTGAATGCCCTGGAGGCTCCTTTCTCTCTTCAATTCAGTGGAAATCTGCTACACAACACTCAAGATTACTGTGGATGCTAACAGGTCAAGTTGACAACAAAATATAACCATCACGGTGTTAAAATCTGTAAGTAATCATTTGATCTATAGTGGCATTTAACTCTGATGATTCTTTATTAATCTTTTGTTAATGTGACCTATATGTTTATGATGGTATTATACTGAAATCACTCACTGTGATTGAGCTGAGGTCCATCTGTTCCTTAATTTCCATTAATGTTTGCTACATAAAATTGGGTATAAAAATGTTTGATGTGTGTGTGTGTGTATATATATATATATATATATATATATATATATATATATATATATATGAAATTATTATAGCCTCTCAATAGAATTTTCATGTTATCAATATGAAATGAACTATTTCCTGACTCTTCTGATTTTGGTTTGAATTCTACTTCCTCAGATATTAGCATACTTTACTCTTGAGCACTTTTGAATCCTATTTGCTAATAATATAATTTTGTATTACCAAGATTATGGTTTACCATTGCTAGTGAGAAGTGCTTTGTGGAAATAATATAGTTGCATTCTATTTTAAAATTTTATTCCCTAGCCTGTGGGTTTTTATAGTATCAGAGAGAGTAACCTCTGAGTTATTATTGAAGATATGAAGTGATTTTTGTTATTTTGCTGTTTATTAAATAGAAATACTTTCTTACTCCTTACTTGCTTACCTAGTCTTCTAATTCAATTGATAATTTTCCATGTCCTCATTAACAATTTTATCTGTCTCTTAAGTTTATAACACTCCTTTACGTATCTTGTGTAATTATGAATTAGTATTCATAAATTATTTTAGTTCATGCTTATTATGAAAGATTTTTTATTACTCTCCAATTTGAAAAATAGATTTTCTGAGCACAGTAATCTGGGTTATTTTATTCCAAGGTTTATCCTCTTCACCAAGATCAACTTGACTATACACATTTTATTATGATGTAATTTGGTATCAACTTAAATATTCATCTTATTTTTCCCCTTATATTGTCTGAGAAAGTATTCATTTAAAGGTCTACATTAATGTTGAATTAGTCTGTATTAATGTTGTCTGTAATAATGTTGTATTAATGATGTCTTTGATTTGTACATTAACAAGAAAAATATTTAGTTTCCAAATTAAAACTTTCAAAAATTGTATGGTTATATATAAAGATAAATAAGAGAGAGTGAATATTTTGAAATTATCAATCAAATATTATAGAACAGTTATTCAAAGCACATCTAAGAGTATATTAATACAGATTAAAGCTACCCTATTAACACAATACATAACAATAAACCAATATGAGATTTTTTTATTGTTTCCTCCAGATGCAGGTATATATTTGGTACCTAATTGTTGTTACCCAAGCATACATTAATGACCATTAAGTCATTCCAGGCTAAATTGATATAATTTTTTGATAGGGTTACCAGTCCTTTGGCTGAAGGGAATATATATATATATATATATATATATATATATATATATATATATATATATGTATACTTTTATATTCTCCATCTCTCTCTACATATATACACACATATATATGTATATGCGTTTATTAAATATATAATCAATATACATATGATCAAGTTGTTCATTACTTGCTAAAATTACAGACTAAAATGCCGCTATCTTGACAGTCAATATGCAGAATGCTGCTAAAGAAGTACCATACTTCTGAATTTGATTCTTTATCAAAGTGGAGCCTTCTCCATCTTAATTCTCCTCAAGACCCCATTCATATCTGTCCATCTCTTGAGCAGCAAAACTAAATACACTGAAGCTCAAAGCACTCCACCACATTATTATGTGAGTAACTAGCTAGATGATCTTCGGTAAGTTCTTAATGTCCACTTCCTACAATTCCCTACCATATAATATGAAATCAATGTTATAATCTTACAGAACTTTAGTGAGAACTAATAAGTTAATACATTTGAAGTATGTGGTTTAATATAAATAATTAAATGCATGTTGAATTTTAAAATAAGCATTTTTATATTTCCTAATTTCTCTAATAGTATCATCATTTATTCAAATGCTCAAACCAGTTTTAAACCTCAATTTTTTAAAATAACATATAGTGTTACGTGTGTGTGTGTGTGTGTGTGTGTGTGTGTGTGTGTGTGTGTGTGATTCTATACTGTTGTTCAAGTTTTGACTAATGTCGTAAGTCTTTCACTTGGATCACTAGAGTGAGTCTCTTAACTTTTGATCCCATCTATGCATTGGGCTAATCATGCATTTTTTTCTGATATCCAAATCTAATCAGGCTACTTTTTTGCTTTTGTTGAAAGCTTAAGCATTTTCAAAATGAAGTCCAAATTTCTACCTATACATCAAGCTCAGTATAGAGTCACTCTTCTCTGAACTTGTTCTCTTTCTTCACCCCCTCACTGCTGTGTACTCTCTTCCCTTTCTCCCCCACATGGAACACCTTTTCCTCTCACTTCAGTTATGATCTCCTTTCTTTCCTAACTCATTTTTTCTCCTTCTATCATTTTGACCTTTTAACACAATTATTATTTAATTATGGCCAGAGCCAAATATCATCAGCTAACATGAATGTGTATTTATGTGTCACACAATGTTATAGAAATAATTATTACCTCATTTGTATCTCAAGGAAAAATCTATAGTATTGGCATTGTTAACACTTTCATGTAACAGAAGTCCTAAAACAGGCTTTGAATAGTACAGTATAATCTGAGAGCCAAAACTCTGAAACGTTACAGAAAGCTGCCTCTCAACTACAGCACCCAAATACAGTATATAATAGTATGACAAAATCAAGATCTCTATTTTCTGCAGTACAATGACTCCTTCATGCAGCATCTAAACACTCTAATTCAGTTGCTGGAATCCAGAATGAACTACAATTAATAAAAGGACAAATGAGCAAGGAAAAGACGGGATGGAAGAGTGAATGGCACCAAGTAAAATGCATAGTTAGCTCTCGGTTCATTATGTATCCTAAATTATAAAGCTAATATGTGTCCATTTTGTTTAACTATTTACATTCCTCTGTTATTTTCTTTCAAACTTGTTAGAGAAAACGTTTTAAAAATTAAACAAAAATGCTGAAGCTGCATTCATATCTATCCAGACATATACAGACACAGTTAAAGAACTATGCTTACTGTTGTGAAAATGTTGCAATGATCATGGAGTCTAGATAAATCTTCAACAAACAGATTTCAATTTCTCTAGACATGCTCAGAAATAAAAGTATAGAATTTCTGTTGATTAAAAATTTTAAAAAAAATTAAATTTAAAAACTAAAAACTGTCTATGCTGGTCTTCATTTTTTGTTGGGATGTTTTCTTAAGTCCTAAAATCCCTGACCTCAGTGTGATGCAATTTCCAGACACTGTCATTAAACCAGGTCAGTTGAAATGTAACTGTCTGAACCATAAGACACAGCCACAGTAGGATAAAAATGACTGTCATTGACAATGTCTTAATATTCCAAAGTAAATACTCAAAGAATGTATGTATTTACTTCACTCAATAAAATATAGATATAATATAGTTTCCAAAGCATCTCATACACATACCACAGAATAGTTCCATTCGCTGATTTTGAATAAAAACTTCACAAATTTAATGAGTTTCCTTTGAAAGCCAAATTCTAGGGATATATCAATGAAACATAAGTGATAGCTATGATAAGTATACAAATGTTTAACTATATTGATTTACTGTACATTATTTTGTATTGACTAACAAGCTGTGAGGAAAATATAATTGCATACATACAAATTTGTGCATAAAATAAAACACTGCAGTTGTCAGAAATCATGATTCAAGGAATTTTAATTACATGTGAAGTTATTTAAAATATTTAAAATAAAATTAAATAAATGAAAGAAATAAAATCTGGTCAATGTATTAAGAGATGTATTAGTAACTGTCCTCATTGCTTTGACTGAATACTTAAGAAGAAAGAACCGGAAGGAATCAAGGTTTATACCGACTCATGCTGTGAGGAGACAGTCCATCAAGGGCCAAGTACCTGTCTGCAGAGGCAGGTAGTGGTGTGGCAGAAGCAGACTTTGGTTGCATCATATCTATGTTCAGCAAGCAAAAAGAGATGAATACGGAATGTTGGCAGGCTTTCCGCTTAGTTCTCCTTGTTTACATAGTCTTCTAACACAGTCCATGGGATGGTGGTGCCACATGTAAGGTGAGGATCCTCTCTTTAGAGAATCCTTTCTGGAGAAACCCTCACAAACACATCTTCCTCATTAATGTCGTAGGTGTTTCTTAATCTGTTCAAATTGACAATGGAGATCAACCATTACAAGCTTGTGATAATTCTGTGTGTGAAGCTAAGCAAAACTCAGAAGGGCAAAATTGCTTCATGATGCTACAAATGATGATGACTTTTCTATTTTCTAATTTTCCTTTTTTAATTTTTTTTACTTTTTTATTACTTTTATATTTTTCAATTTAATTTAAAATATAAAAACATATTTTCTAATTTACTGAAGTACCTTATATCTATTTTTTAAATGCTATGCTTTTCTGTTTTACAAATTTTTGGGTAAAGTGTCATAATTGAACATATTATACAATATGTAATGATCAATCCAGGTAGTTAACATTTCTATTTTAAATATTATATTTAATTTTTTATTTGTATAAATTATTTTGCATACTTATGAGACAGGGTTTCCTATTTAGTCAGGCATACACGTGTGTACTGATCAAGAGTAACTAGTATTTCTATCTCCTTATTAGTTTGAACTTGAGTGCTTTTAAGTTTTTCTAAAATGTATGATGATTGGTAATTGTTAGTGATTGTTATTTCACTGTTCCACTTGAGAACTTGTTACTTTTATGTGTGTTTTAGTTCCTATTATCCAAATGCACCCGATCCCTACTCAACATCTAGTCATTAGCTATGTACCCTTAGGTAATTCACTAGCATCCATTTCAGAGAACATGAAATAGTTTCCCTCCTACATCTGAGTTGTTTCACTTAGATATTATTTTAGTTTTGGGTCATTTTATAGCATCATATTGATACAAACTATACTTAGAACTAAGATTTTAAAATTCTATTTGACTTAGTCTGTCCTATTCATGATAAAGTTACTATAATTAGGAATTATGATCAGCCTTGATAAAAAAACATATGAAGCTTTCTTTTTAAAACACACAATTAGTGATATACATAACAGAGAGATTTTTAATGTATTACTGTTGCTTTATCAATCTTTAGATTGACCCTATGTACCCAGCAGATTGCAAATTTAATCTAGAACTTTGAGCTACAACTAGAATTGACTAAATGTTATCTAAAATAATTAAAACAATAGACCTCTATTATTAGTTCACATTCTCTTGCAAACATTAATCAGTGTTACATCACAAAAATTTAAGATAACTAAAAAACTTTCACTACTTTTTCAAGCTATAAGCTGCGGGAGTTAACCATGCTTTCTTGACATCTGTGCTTGTCTTTTCTTTGTTGATACATCACTTTCCTGTAGACTGAATAAATTAATTATTTAGCTTAACTAACTCAGGTCTAACTCAGTGGCATTGCAAGTAAGAAATTGTATTTGTCATGTAAGCTCTATGACAAAATACATGAAGGTAAAAATATTGCTTATTTGATTATTAATAATAGTTTAAATAAAATAGAACTTTGATATTTAAAAAGGTTTTAGATCAGAGTATTACTCAATTGAAAAAATCTCTCAGTTAATATTCATAAAGGTACAAAATACAAAAGCCCTGATGTGAACAAATTAGGTATTCTCATAAGAGCATGCCTGAAGTTGTAGATTTTCCAGAATAAATAAGCAATTGCATCAATTTATACACTAGAATAGCTATTACCTAAAATATATTTTGACATAATATTATGTTGCATTTGCAAAGTGATGGGGTCCAGGTTTTAAGATGTGCATTTGAATTACAGAGATACATAGTTACCAGATCATTCTGAGTGATGTTATCAGTGGTGATGTTATTTTCTAGCCATTAAATTACTTTTAAAGTACTGTTACTATGTGTGGTGGTTTGGAGAGATGTCCCCACATAGCTTCAAGAGTTTATTAAAGTTTTTCTCCAGATGCCTGGCTGGATGGTGTGTCATCTTGGCAAGATCCTAGGGTCCAGACCTAAGGTATGTTTGAGGTGGATCTGGAATTCCTGTTGTTTTAATTTAAAAAAGAAAAAGGAACTGGAACGGGGCTGGCTGGAGTTTTCCCAGAGCCGCCTCTGATCCCTGGCTGGGATGAGGTGCCAATTCTAGAAGACGGGGGCTAACACTGGGGCTCGAGCCCGCTCCATATTGGCTGCACGGAGGTGACCATGGTGGCGGCAGGGGCGGCGGCTGCGGTGGTGAGGGACCCGAAACTGGGCACCCATGGAGGCATGTCCATGGACCTGAGAGCCCACGGAAGTGTTATAGCTCTGTTTGTGTTCAGCTCTGGAAGCATGGCCTCCTAGGGGAAACAAGGTTCTCCATGTGTTACAGCGCAGTCCCCGGAGAAAAAGAAACCATGGCAAGAAGTCCCATGATGAGAAATCCCAATCACACTTTATTGTAGCAGCATTGTGGGTTAAATAAAAATTGAGGAGGAGGGAGGGAAAGAAATGGGCTTCGAGGATTGGCAGAAATCAGCAACCTGTGAATACCTGCTTTGCATGTGGACAAGAGCTTGGGCACCTGGGTCTATGTGGCATGCTTTTTGGGGGGATGGGAGTCTCAGAGTTGAGGGCAGAGATAGGGAAACGCCTACGGGGGTTAGCCACTGGGGTTTCTGACCTCATTCAACACCCTCTTAACCCTTTGTCCTCCGTGACATCCTCACGCAATACAAACATTTCCCCCTTTTCTTTTAAATATAGAGCAGTGGCAAAAATAAGTAGGAGGCTGGTCATGAGCTAAGGAATAGGGAACCAAGGGGTGGGGGCATAAAGAACATATAACACTTATTGGCATGAAAAATAGTATTTCCCCCACCCAAGTCCATGTCCCATATTCAGCAGTGATGAGGTAGTGTTTTATTGGAGTCAGCAAGGACTGATCTAAGCTGGGCCTGGGTGAGGTCTCCTAGTGGGACCGGGTGAGTGCAGCTCCTGGAATTTGTGAGGCTTTGCAGGAGAGTTGTATCACACACCAACCAGGAAGGCTGAAAATTCTCTGAAGGCTTAGGCTGAGCTGGAAGGCTGCTTATATCTGTTGGAATAATTATAGCTAGACAGTGGTAAATAGGGGCAGAAGGAATTCACATAGGGATTGGAATGTCCTTCGTGCCATAGCAAGGCTGTGGCCCTGATGTGATGCAGGTGGTTGCTGTGAGTGAAACGTTGGGGAGGCACCTGGCATCAGTGGGCCTTGAATTAAAACAAAGAAGATGCCCATCCTTGGCTAAGGGGCAGTATTTTGAAGAGCCTGGGTGGAAAGATAGTTTGTTATTGAGAAAAAAAAATTAAGTGTGATGTTAATAGTAAGAAGAGCAGGGAAAAATTTTCTGAGAATGAGCATAACCATTAGGCAACCTGGTCTTTGATAGATTTATAAGTAGAGCATTCTCTAAGGGTATATCCCTCCTTTGTTTTTGTAGACAAGCAGAAATTATAATATAGTAGTCAATGTAGGCTTAATTAATATTTTATGCTTAAGGATGTGAGCTAAGAGACCAGTAAAGAAGGTTTAGAGTTTGTAGTAGCATTAGTTTAGCTTGAGAGAGGAAAGAGAGAACAGGAAAAGTGATAGGCCCCTGCAGGAGGAAGGGCTATTTTATTTTAACCTCTGAAGCAGAGGGTATGAGGAAGAAAATCGACAGGCTCCTGTTGAAAGGAGGAGCTATGTGAAACTCTGAGGGAGGCTGTTTAAATGAAAAGATTTGCCTCGTGAGAAGGCTGGGGGCCTCGGGCCAGTGAACCTCTGAAGTAGAGGCTGGTTGAGAAAAAAAAAAAAAGATTCACCTCATGCGGAGGCTGGGGGCCAGGTGGCCGATTTGAACCGCTAAAGTAGAGGCTGCTTGAGAAAGAAAGTTGACGAACTCCTTTAGGAAGAGGAGTTAGTTTAGTCTCTGAAGCAGAGGGAGGAAGAATAGATTTGCCTCATGTGGAGGTTGGGGGCCTCATCTGGCCAGTTTGAAAGAAACAGAAGAAAAGATTTACTTCACGGAGGCTGGACCCTGGAGACATCCAGGGCTGTATAGTAAAAGAGTTATCCCCCTCAGGACGTGGGGGCTAGACCCCAGATTTTTCCTGGGGCCTATGTATTGATAGAAAGAAACGAAAGAGAAGAAAAGGCTTGGGTCAGTGTGACGCACATGTCCGTTTGTTTGCTGGGCTTGAGGTTAGTAGACTTTAGTTCTGGAGGTTGAATGCTCTGCATTGTTGTGGAGGTCGGTGGGTCCGCTTTCTGAGGGGATCAGTGGCTTTGGTAGCCTCAGCAGCCCCAGGATGGATCGCCAAAATGTTGTTTTAATAAAAAAAAAAAGAAAAAGAAAAAGGAATTGGAACTGGGCTGGAGATTTCCCAGGGCTGCCTCTGTTCCCCAGCTGGGAAGATGCGCCAATTCCGGGAGGCGGGGCTGGCTGCTGTCCTGGCCCAGGTGTGTTGCTGGCCAGATAACACTGGGGCTAGTTTAAGAGGACTCATAATCCATCCAGGAGTTATTAACCCTGATTTCTCTGGTCAAGTTAAAATACTGGCCTCCTCCCAAAAAGGAGTAACAGTTATATCTCCTGGAGAGAAAATTGCTCAAATGCTCATTTTGCCCAGACAACATAACCTGTATTCTAGTAGAGGAAAACAGGGGTTAGAATCATCAGGTGAGCCACTGGCTTGTTTAACTTAGGAATTAAAAGAAAGACCCTTATTAACGTTAAAAATTAGAGAGAGAAAATTTTGGGGGCTCCTAGATACAGGGGCTGACAAAAGTATAATAGGATCTCTTGGCTGGCCTAGGGATTGGCCAATTGTCAATGTGAATCAAACTCTTCGAGGATTAGGAATAGCTGAGAGTCCTGACCAAAGTGCCACTACCTTACGGTGGAAGGATGAGGAAGGACACAGTGGGCTGTTTCAGCCTTATGTATGTGCATTGCCAATTTCTTTATGGGGAAGAGATGTATTGAGTCAAATGGATCTTAGATTAACCACTGAAAATATTTCCAAATCCCCTATTAAGCATTTTAATAAAAATCAGGGACTGGGATTTAGTTGGGGTCACTGAATCAGCTACTATACCAAGTGGCCCCTAACAAAAGAAAAATTGGAGGCTGCTTATAAGTTGGTTAAGGAGCAAATGGATGCAGGACATCTACAGTCCTCCACTTCTCCATGGAATACTCCCATATTTGTTATAAAAAAGAAATCAGGAAAGTGGAGGTTAATTCATGACCTCAGAGCTGTTAATAATCAAATATATCCTATAGGCCCCATTCAATGTGGTTTGCCTCTTATTTCAGCATTACCGAAAGATTGGCCCACTATAATAGTGGACTTAAAGGATTTTTTTTTCCTCCATACTTTTGCATGAGGATGATTGTTGGAGATTTGCTTTTACTTTGCCTGCTATTAATCATTCTCAACCTGATCAAAGATTCGAATGGGTGGTTTTGCCTCAGGGAATGGCTAATAGTCCCACCCTATGTCAAATATATGAAGTTAGGGCTTTGAGACCTACTTGCAACCGGTACCCAGATTTATTGATCTATCATTATATGCATGACATTCTACTGTGTCATCCCAATGAACAAATATTAAATGAGGCATTGTGCTTCATGACTAGTGAACTTAAAAGCTGAAGACTTACAATAGCCCCTGAAAAATTACAAGTGGATAGTCTCCAAAAATACCTGGGAACAAGGTTGTCACCCACAGCTGTCAGGCCTCTAAAGCTCATCATTAGGTTAGACCAATTACAAACTTTAAATGATTTCCAAAATTGTTGGGAGATATCAATTGGATTAGACCTTACCTAAAATTTACTACCGAGAATTTAAACCATTGTTTGATATTTTAAAGGGTGATACTGATCTAAATTCTAAAAGAACTCTCACACCTGAGGCCAGGCAAGCCCTTTCCTTGGTTCAACAACATTAGAGGCATGTCAAATTGTCCTTAGGAATCCTGAATTACCCTTGCTCTTTATTGTCTTACCAGAAAACTATAGCCCTACTGGAATTTTATGGCAGGGAGGACCTCTACTCAGTGTCAACCTACCTAGTTCTCCACATAAAATGTTGTTACCATATCCAGCTGCTGTAGCTCAGCTGATTTAAAAAAGCATACAAGAATCTGAAGCTGCTTTGGGTATGCCCCCCGAAAGTAATAATTACTCCCTATGGGCCAGAACAGATTCTCTGGCTTGCAAACCATTGTACAGGTTGGGCTATTATCTTATTCTCATCCACTGCTACTTTTGATAATCATTACCCTAAGCATCCTTGGATACAATTTTGTAAGAATATCCCTATTATTTTCCAAAAGTCACTAGGAGGAAACCTTTACATAATTGCTCTCTTGTGTTCACTGATGGATCAAAAAATGGAGTTGGATCCATTATAATTGATAACAAAATTTATACCACCATAATCCATAGCACCTCTGCACAAGTCTCAGAACTTGCTGCAGCTGTGCTCGCCTTCACAATGCTTGCAGAACAGTCTTTTAATTTATTATCAGATAGCAAATATGTGGTAAACTCTTTACAAACTCTAGAAATGGTTCCATATATCTCACCCACTTCCACAGTGGCCCCTTACTTTGTTACTTTGCAGAACCTTATACTGCAGCACAAACACCCTTTTTTCATTGGTCATATTAGAGCTCATACTAATCTGCCTGGGCCACTTACTCAAGGTAATGACTTAGCAGATAAAGCATCTCTCTCTGAATTTATATTCACTGCAGAAGAACAGGCCAAGGCCTTCTATAATAAATTCCATGTTAGCTCTACCTCTTTTTTTTTTAAATATATATTTATTGTCCATACTGTGTTACATTATTCAGTGGGCAAATGATGAGCTGTTATCCCCAATTCCCCAACGCCCCCCTCCCCATCCCCAATCAGCTGGATATCCTCCTCCGTGTACCATCTGGATCTATCCTTGTGGCAGGGGGCCCTGGATAGCCTGGTACTCAGCCCGGACC
>PVHP010049534.1:0-12193 GCA_004024765.1 Zapus hudsonius
ATGACACTGACATAGAAGGACCTGCTCTAGATTGGTCATGGAGGCTTTTGAGACATGCCTGTTCTTTATACTTGCTGTCATTAAGTCATTAACAAAGTTTGATTGGAACCAGTTTTAATTGGCATAGTATAAATAGAAGTATATGCTCTAATAACACAGTTGGCTAATGAGATGGCCCAGTGGGTAACATCAAGAGGACATGAGTTTGGGTCCCTAATACCTACATAAAAGCTGGCCCGTGCACATTCCTATATTCCCAGTGCTAGAGAAACAGAGGCGGGAAGATTCCCGAACTTGCTGGCTAGCTAGTCTGCCTGGATTGGTTAGCACCAGGTTCAGTGTGACCCTGTGTCTCAAAACATAAGGTAGAAATGATTCTGACCTCTACGTACACATGCAAATAAAATAAACTTTAAATAAAATACATCTGTCATTCCTCTCAGTATAAGGACACTAGAAATCCATTTAAACCAGTGTGCACAATCCGCTTAGCGAACCGAGGTAGAATATATGTCTAGGTGGAGAAATAGGTGGAAAATTTGATAGGTGGAAAATCAAATTAGTTTTAGACATAAGCAAAAGTGAAAATGTATTTTCCTCAGTTTGGATAAGGTGTGAGTTTGGCAGTCAGCTCAAACTTCTTTCCAGTGAATTTATGAGTTCAAGCAATATACGTTATCGGGTATTCAGGTTTCCTTTGTGGAGACTTTCATTTTCTCCAGTTCTTATCAGGATTAGAGTAAAAGCCAGCTTTATATGAAATGGTTAAGAAGATAAAGATTGTCAATCCCACGACCTTTCACTCCCTGGATCTTTTTCTCCATGGAACAAGTATTGTGACTTCTTTTGTTTTCTTTTTCCTATATAATCCTCCAAAACTTGATATAGGTAATGGACTAGATAATATTTTTTTTTCAAAATAGCCCAGCTCTAGCCCAGGCTGATCTGGACTTCACTATGAAGTCTCAGGCTGGCTTCAAACTCACAGGGATCCTCCTACTTCTGCCTCCGAGTCCTGGGATTAAAGGTGTGCGCCCTTTACACCCGGCTTCACTAAAGAATATTTTACTAATATACTTTAGCATTCTTTGATGACCTTGACCATTTTCTTCACTGATACTGCACTGGTATTGACCATCACTTCGATGATATTGCAGTTACTAGTAGGTATCACCATTCACAATATTCCTAGGGTCTGGTGCAGGTGGGGATTCCTGTGTACAACCACAAAAGGCAGCCATCTCTTTTTCTTTCTGTAAATGAAGTTTTGAAAGGAAAGCAGTAAAAGTAATAAATTTGACCCAAAAGGAATAGACACCTTGTTGTACTATACAAGGACTGTCGTTCCTTTATAAGTTTGTAAATGTTTTGAAATTCAAAATGTCATGAGTATAGATTTATGTATTTGCCAAATGAAACAAAGACACATAGTCTTATGAGTATTTTTACCTTATGGCCCAAGAATGACACCCTTTTGCTTACATTTTGGGAGTGCCCTTGTGAGAGGATGCCGTTGTTTGGAAATTGACTGCTGGGATGGATCTCAGAATGAACCTGTTGTATACCATGGCTACACGCTCACCAACAAGCTTCTCTTCAAAACCGTCATCCAATCCATACAGAAATATGCATTCATGGTAGGTACATGTCTTTGGTACATTGCAGCTATTTCAACCTTAAGTTACTGCTTCCAAACCCTCTACTTTATGGCCTGATTTTAGCTCAGTGATATTTTAAATTGTGGGTTATGATCCATTTGTAGGGATCGAGCTTGGTGTCCCATACCTTTAATCCCAGCACTTTGGAGCCGGAGGTAGGAGAATCATCATGAGTTTGAGGCCACCCTGAAAGTATATAGTGAATGTGAATTCCAGGTCAGCCTGGGCTAGAGCGAGACCCTACCTTGAAAGACAAATATGTATATCAGTAGGTATCGAAATCCATGTAGGGTAGGAGAGGTGGATTTATCAAAGTTTAAAACCAGATATGACACACATATTCCTTTGTGAAATTTTTGTTTTTGTTTAGTTTTATGTGTATGTGCATATTGTGTTATATCATATATATAATGGCCAAAAATGTTTGTGAAATACTGATCAAGACAATAGTGAATGCTTCACTAGTATTCAACTATCTCTTCCCTTTAAGGCAAAAATGAAATGTGTCCATGATCCATCACCCCAGATGTTACAAGTAAGACGCCAATACCAAAGACTGTTCAGAAACTTCATTTCGATGTTGTGTTGTGTGCATATGGTATATGTGTATGTATGGGTGCTTGGGTGGCAGGGTGCACGGAGGTCAAAGGGCAACCTTGGGCTGCTTGCTCGTCTTCCCTTTTCACTTTGTTGTTTACCGCTGAGAAGGTCAGACTGTGAGCTTGGGGAAATCTCCTGACTTTGCCTCCCTGACTAAGCTATATAAGCCATTTTGTAATTACCAACAAATTAATAAATATTTTAAGGTATCAAAAAAGAGTGATGGAGAGCAATTGAGACAAACACCAATACTGACAAATACAAGGTGCATAGGCATCTACTCATACCTGTGTGATTATGTGCATATAAACGTGCCTACACATATACACGCACCTCACACACATATACACAGGCAAAAAATTTAAAAAAACTTGAATAGTACAGTTGAAGAGATCTAACAAAATATTCTTCTGTACTTAATGCATACTAAAGAATTCAGTTACAAATTTAACAAGCTCAGTTCCCTCAACCCTAGTTGTACATTACATAATTTGTAGACATACACTAAAAAAATCACAAATTTATGATTTTCTGTTTCTGTGACTTTATCAATACATTACATAATCTGTAAGCATAAGCTTCAAATCACAAATGCATATCAATTTATCCATCATAAACATCCTCAAAATGTAAATGTCAAGTATGAAGAATTTCTATTTTAACATCAAACATTGAGTGTACAGCATTGCCTTAACTATCTAATTTCTGATGATTTGGAAGTTCCTATCTCCTCAGCCTCTCCCTTGAATGCAACAGCAGTGTGTACAATCAGCTCACTAGCTGCTGGATGTTAAATGGACATAACTTGTGGAACATATTTAAGACTGAGCTTGGGCATTCTCTTTCCTATGACCTCTGTCAATGGCACCTTTCGTACGCTCAATATCACTGGTGTCAGCCCTCACTTTCCTCCTCCAGGTCACTTTGGCACATCGTTTGGGTTCTGCTCTCAAATATATTCTGAACTTGACTCCTTTTCATTCCTCATCAACCACCACCACCTCTCTCATGGCTTACTGTCTCTTCTTTGGTATTTCTTCCTTCTTTTCTTTAGCCTCAACAAACATGACCATCAGTGGCAAGTCAGGTCATATCCATTTCTAAAAGCCTTCCAAATAAAATCTAAAATCTAAAACCTACCCATGATTCACCAGGCCCTGTGTGATTGCTTTTCCATAATAGCTCGTTCTCCTGCCACTCGATCCCTTGTTCACTCTGTCTTTCCAGACACATCTCAAAGCCTTTGTGCTTGTTACTCCAGAATAGGGAGAGCTCTTCCCAAAGAGTTTCCTGGCTGAATCCCTCACTTCATTTAGAGTAACTGGAAAAATACAGAGAAATGGAGATTGTCTTAAAATCCAGGGTCCTTTGCAAGGATATAAAAAGCTACAGCTTCTCACCCTGTGAGAACACGGCCTGAGCAGCTGGACACGGAAAAGAAATGCAAGGTGTCCAGATTGTCCACTAGGAAGCGAAGCATCTGTTCTGAGTCTCTCCAGGACTCACTGCCATCTGCAGAGGATTCTTTGACCCCGAGTGGGGGTGCACTAATGTAGAGGCACAGAGTATAGATACTTAAAAGGCAATCTGAGACTAAGTAGTGGCTTCCCTCCCAGAGCCTGTGAGCTTCCCAGCCATGAAGGAGGCGGCAGGAGTCTAAGAGCCAGGGGATACGATGGAGCACTCGGGCACACTATCTTTAGGACACAGTGGCAGTTTCATGACCTCACAGGGGCTGTCTTTACCTCCACCAACCTGCCCAGTACTGGGCTTGTCATCACTTAGATATGGATGATGGAGGAGGGCCCCCCAAAAGTCATCAAGATAGAAGAGCAATTAGTTGGAAAGAAAGAGTTCAGTGGGAGGGGAGAAGGGAGGAAAACGAAAGACATGGGGAGAGGATTATGATCAAACTACATTTTTATGTATGAAAATGGTCAATAAAGAGTTAAAAAGATCTTTGTTTTCAGATGACATGATAGTATATGTAAGAAACATATCCACCCAAGGATCCCAAAGAAAATTGTAAGAAAGAAGAAATTCAGCAAATTTATGACATTAAAAAAATCAGCATAAAAATCAATAGCATTTTATACAAAAAAGTAATAACATAACCGGTCATGAAAGCTTAAAAATTCCCATTTACAGGGAATAAATTTAAGTGTTCACTCAGAACGTGAGAAATCTCACCAATGAAATTACAAAACATTGAAGAAAGGAACTTAAAATTTGACACAGGTAAATGCCAATGGGTTCTGTGCTCATTGCTCAGAAGAATTAATATTATTCAAATGTTCATGATGTTCACAGGATTACTTATATTTAGTGCCGTTGCTCTCAAAAATCTTAATTGTATTTGTCATAACACAGATTGAAAAAAAAACTCTTAAAATTTGTGTGGAATCTTTAAAAAGCCACAAGAAACAAAAATAATTTTCAGAAAGAAAAAAAATATATGTTTATAAATGCATGCATCACACATATGTATACACACATATATATACACATATACATATATACACATAAATATATATGTATACACACATATATATATTTATATGTGCATGCATAGAGACTGGTGCATATATCAGTATACATATATATTACCAGAAAATTACTCAGTGCTGACAAAGACTGAGATCTTGCCATTTCTCTCACCATGGATGGTCCTTGAGGATATAATGCTAAGTGAAATAAGACAGACACAGCATGAACAATGTGTGATGATCTCATTAAACCCAAACAGGAAATACAAACAGCTAACCATATGAGATGGTAGTTATGTTAATTTATTAGTAGGATTACAGATGTTTGCCATGGGGCCCAGCTTGTGTGTGTTCTTTGCGAAATCGGGGTTATCTATAGCTTCAGAGAAAGGAGGACAAATAAGGCACAGATTCAGTGCAGACCTGGCTCACCTGTGACTCACCTGTGACTCTTCCTGTGGCTGCAGCTGAGGGAGTGCACACCTGCAGACCTGGAGACTGTGGTTTCAGCCAGTGAAGCTGATTTACACTCTAGTGACTCCAGTACCGAGAGGGTAAAGGTCTGTGGCTTTACCCACAAATATGTTGACCTGTGATGCATCAGCTATGGGGAGTTCATACAGTCCTACATCAAAAAGGCCATGGAAGTGAGAGAGCCCTGGCCTTGCCAACCCCACCAAAGAGCCACAGGTGGAAGGCTGACACCCTGGCAAGAGATGAACCTCCCCAGGCCTAGCATTTGGACCCTGAATGATACCCTTGAGAGGGTGGTGGGATAAGCGAGAGACCTATAATCACAGCCAATCTGTCAACCTAGGATAAGTCAATGGGACAGACATCCCAAAACATCCCAAAGCAGAAGTACGGAGTATCTTAAGATCTCAACAATAAAGTAGACTTAAAACTCAGCCACCATGACTCAAGGAACTGAACAGATGAGGGGCTGGAAACAATGTAAGAGCCATGGTGGGGGAGAATATCCAGAGATATCGCCCCCCTCAGCAACAACATACAAAGGCGGGTACCTGGCTGATTACTGTGCTACCCATAAGCCCCCAACCCACAGGTTAATCCAGCAATCCCCATAGAGAAGGTTACCCAGTGTTTTGGGGACAGGGAGGAGGGAAATGGGGTACCAACACAATATTTGCCCATACAATGTATCTAATTTTGAGTAATAAAGATATATATATTTTTAAAAGGCCATGGTTGCTCCTGTTTTGAGTGTGGTGGTGATGTGGCAGGCTTTATGAATTCCTGCCTCGTTTGCAGTTAGCAGGTTCATGCCCTGATCATGTCATGAAATCAAGACAAAGGAACAAATGTAAGATCTGAGAAGCGAGTTTGGCTCCATACTTGTGGAAATGGTATAGTGGTGGCAAAGTGCAGAAAAATATCTTTGCATAATTATCTAAATGTAATAGATCTCTTTAGTTAAAAGCTAGAAATAAGTTTACCTCTACTCTGCTTTCACAAGCAATGTGTTTTCAGTTGTAGAACTTCAAACTGTAAAAGTAGAAAATTAATATTTCTCTTGACTCCATGCTGAGGGTTGGTTTTCTTTCACGTTTTAAACTTACAAATATAGGGCTGAAAGGATGGCTCAGCAGTTAAGGCAAATCAGAACAACTTGCCTACAAATCAGAATGACTCCAATTCGATTCCCAGCACACACACTCATAGTCAGTCAGTTGCACAAAGTGGCGCATGTGTCTGGAGTTTGTTTATAGTGGCTGGAGGCCCTGGTGTGCCCGTTCTCTCTGCCTCTCTCTCTCTGCTTGCAAATAAATAAATAAAACCTTTTTAAAAATTTACAAATATATATGTGTGGATGTCAATAATAAAACATGGAGCTTTACTTTGCACAATGTCTGTCAGCCTTCCTATTATGGTTACAAATATCTGAGGTGATCAACTTCTAAAGAGAAAAGGATGGCCTTTTACTCACTCAATAGTCTAGGAAATCCTTGAGTGTAAACTTCTGCCTCATCCTCCCAAGTAGCTGGGATTATAGGTCTGGGCCTCCTGGCTTGGCTTCTACTTTCTTTTTTTTTTTTTTTAATATTTTATTTATTCATTTTCAAGCAGAGAGAGAGAGAGAGAGAGAAAGAGAGAAAGCCAGGACCACCACCTTGTGGGTCTGGCTTATGTGGGTACTGGGGAATTGAACCGGGGGCCTTAGGCACTGGAGGCAAGTGCCTTAACCGCTGAGCCATCTCTCCAGCCCTTGGCTTCTACTTTCTAATGATGGATCTATATCATTTCTTTAGATTGGTATGCTAGAATTTATTCACTGAAGTACCCACTGATGGTGGATGTTTCAAGTTTTCTCTACACTTTTAGTACAAACAAGAATTCTTTCTTTTTATACACATTTTAAAAGCCCTGGTTTTGTCAAATGCAAAAGTACTATATACAGAGCATTGAATTACTTCGCAAAGGTACTAAGCATTAGAAGTAAGTTTAAAAATAAAGCGCTTAGATGGTTTGCATTAAAAATATTTGAGTTCTGCTGAGTAACCATAGTAACGGTTCTTTTTTTTTTCTCTTTTAGACATCTGAGTACCCAGTGGTGTTATCCTTAGAAAACCACTGCTCCCCATCCCAGCAGGAAGTGATGGCAGACATCTTGCAGGCCACCTTTGGAGAATCCCTGCTTTCGGACACGCTTGATGGTTTTCAAGATAAACTACCTTCCCCAGAGGTAACATTTTGTCTGAGAAGCTCAGGTGAAGAAAGGAAAAAGAAAAAGAAAACCCCAAACATGTCACTATCCTTTTTGCCCATAGGATAGAGATGCACCACAAATATGCAAATACTTGATCATTCACAGAAAAGCACCTTGGTCACACATTGCCTAGGTGAGGCTCAGATAAAAAGAATATGTAAATAAAATACACTAAAATAGATAGAAAGCCCACTTTTGATCCTGTGCCCCACTTCTCTTCCTGTGCCACACCTACATGGCAATGAATGAGACCCCAAGAATTTCATATGCTGTAGAGGCAAAAGTTGAAGAAAGTGAGAATCCATACTTAGTAATTAAATGGCTAAGGAGCAGGTTTCCGCCTGTGGTAGTTTGGCCTTATGTCTCCCATAGACTCCAATGTTTCATTAAAGCGTATAACTAGGATCTCAAGCCACCAGGCTGGAGGAGGTGTCTCTTGGGGCGGATCCTGGGATCCAGCCCTAAGGTGTGTTTGGGGGTGGATCTGATTTCCAGCCCAAAGATGTGCAGAGAAGTCTGAGCTCTGGCAGGGTCCCTGCTGCTGGCTGTCCCTTGTGTTTGCTGGCTGTTGCGGGTCTATTGCTTACTGAAGTTTTTCTCTTTGCTTGGATCTATGGACACAGCTTTTTCTGCCATCGATGGAACTTTCCCCTGGATCTGTAAGCTTGAAATAAATCCCTTCTTCCCCTAAAGTCATGTCTGGTTTGAAGGTTCATCCCAGCAATGTGGAAACTGAGTAAACACCCCCTTTTTAATATGAGTGCATAGGTATATTTCTGCATGTGTGTGTGTGTACGCACACACACGCACACAAATGATGTATGTCTGTGGGTATGGGTAATATTTTTGCAATTTTTGAATATTTCTATATTTGCCCTCATTTTATTTGAATGAGTGATAAAGTTCAAATAGAAGTCGCCTAACATTAGGGACAAGAAGAAGTATAGGGCTCATAATAGAACTGAGACAGACAAAACAAATTATTTGATAAATGGGAAAAAAATCATGCCTTTCTTATCTCTCAAGAATGCTCACAAGAAATGGGAAGATGGCTCACTGGGTGTATTAGTCAAGGTTCTCTAGAGTAGCAGAATTAACAGAATGAATTGTAATAACAAAAAAATGGGGGGGCGGGATTTATCGGATAAGCTTTCAGCAGTCCCAACCCAGCACTGAAGGCCTAAAGGCTTCCTGGGAGCTGCTGGTCTTCAATCAAGTCTGGAAAGCTGAGGAGACTTCATTCCAATGCTGAGGAAGGGATCCAGGAGAGGCACCAGCAGCCAGGCAAGCAGGGGAAGCAAGATATTTCTTTCCCCTTTACATAGACTTATTATGGGGTCTTGCAACCTTTTCCCAGACTTGTCGACTTCCCGAGTCTCTGGAATTTCCTTCCTGCACTGCCCTCCCAGGATGGGATGGTTGTTTGTGGCTTCCCTGAGCCTCCTTACATCCTGCCCCTACTGAGAGGCTGCCTTCCTGTAAACAACCTCAGAGACCCACCCAAGATGACAAAACAAGTCAAGTTGACAACAAAACCTAACCATCACACTGGGTAAAGTGCTTGCTTGCAGTGAAAGCTTGAGGACTTGAGTTTGGATCCCAAGCACCCATGTAAAGTTCTGGGCAGGACAGTATGTGTCTGTTATCCCCAGCTGGGGAGACAGAGACACGAGGACCCTGGGGCTTGCTAGCTCACTGTTCTAGCCTCATCAGTGAGGTCTAAGGTTAGTGAAAGACCTTGTCTCAAAAAGTAAGGGGGAGCAAGGAAGACACCCCATGTTGACCTCTGTCCTCCACAGGCACCTGTACATACACATGCACTTGCATACACATGTACCTACACACATACAAAACCACATTCACATCATACACATGCTAAGGAAGAATGCTCACAGACTAAATGTGTTCAATTTTGACCAAAAATATTGAAGGGCTGTGTAAAATGTTGGGCACATTTCACCAAAGATTAAATTTCAGAGTCATAGTTTAACTCCAGAGTCTTAAAAAAATGTATTATTTATTTATTTATTTTCAAGCAGAGAGAGAGAGAAACACACACACACACACACACACACACACACACACACACACACACACACACACACGAGAGGGGAGGGATATATCCAAGCCTCTAGCCACTGCAAACAAACTGAAGATACTTGCACCACTGAGCATCTGGCTTTCAGTGGGCCTTATCTTCTGAGCCATCTCTCCTGCTACTAATTCCAGAAATTTTAATTCTGAGAGTACTGATCTCCTCCTTTGCTAGACGCAACACTTTCACTGAAGTTGTGGCTTCCACTCTGAAGCCAGATGGTTCCTGATGAATAAATGAGGAGTTAGAGATGCACTTGTTTCTCACACTGAATTCAGTCTCCAGAGTGTGGGACTTGACCGAAAGGCTGTATTCCAGCCCTACAGCTTGGATTCCCACTCCCTCACTATAATGTACATCTCTGGACTTTGTCTCTTTAAGAAGCGCCCCTAATGATCCCTTTGGCCTATAGTGACAGAGTCCATTTTTGTCCTTTCGGTATTAAGAGAATCATAGAAGGGTCCTCACCAAAGAGAGAAAGGTCTAAGATCTGAGAAGACTGAGAGGAAGGAAGCAGTCAAACCCTTTGAGGGAAAATACTTGATTTCAGAACCCGGATCTCAGCATCATCTGTAACATAGGAAGGAGCTCCTCAAATATGCGCTTGTTAAATATGAAGGTTCAAGAAGCCTACGAGTAACTAAGAGACAGACTAGCAGAAGAAGGCTTTAGAGTGAGTGATTCCCCACCCCCTCCAGCCCCCATGGTGGTAAATTTTTTCTTGCCTCTGATTTTGATGTGCAGGAAATATTAGGTGAGTGACAATGGCTGTAGGCTTTATGAATCTTTGGTTGTCACTGTTACCTTCTCATTGCTGGCACAAAGCCCCTGACCAAAAGCAGTTGATACCAGGGAGGAAAGGGTTTATTTTGGCTTTCAGATTCAAGGGCAAGCTCCTTGGTGGCAGGGGAAATGATGACATGAGCAGAGGCTGGACATCAACTCCTGGCCAGCACAGGAGAGTGTACCAATAAACACTGGCAAACTGTGGGTTAATAAACCTCAAGGTCCACCCCCGGTGATAATCTTCTTCCAGCAAAGCTCCTCCTCCCGAACTGCCACCAGCTGGGGACCTAGTGTTCATTCATAACGCATGAGTCTATGGGGAACACCGAATTCAATCCACCACAGTGGTTTATACTACATTCCAGACAGTCTGATGGACATTTTTTCCTACCTCGTCTCATTTAATGTATTTTATTGTGGGACAAGAGAATGTTGACCTGAAGTATATATTACCAGAAGTTGTAACAATTTATCTTCAATAAAATAATGTAAATATTTCTCTCCCTATATATATACGTATATATTGCACACTTTTCAAATTTATCCAGTGGTTGTGATTTGGCGAATGTAAAAAAGACGTTCTACACTAAGTGCCAATCGTAACAGGCTTATTTTAGGGTGTGGTGAATTATGGCTAATACTAGATTATCCCCTTGTTCTAAAGAGCATGAAAGGGTTTTGGAAAGAGACGAGTCCTTATATATCTGCCTGTTACAGGCCAGCTGAGCGTATGACAAGAAAGGTTTCAAGTTGGCAGTGCAAACTTACCTTAAATGTGGGGCTATCTCTCTGTTTCCAATTGTCTCTACAGGCACTAAAATTCAAAATATTAATTAAAAATAAGAAAATCGGGACCTTAAAAGAAGCACGTGAAAGGAGTGGTTCTGATAAACATGGCCTGGTGGGTGAGTGGGAGGAGGAGATGCCAGAACCTGAAGAAGAGGAAGAAGAACTGAAAGAACCAGAAACACGTGACAGTTTTTGGTTGAAAGTCAAGCAGGAGATGGAGACAGACACCCCAAAGATACTGGGATCAGTACTTTTCAGGAAAAAGGTGAGGTAACCTTGCATGGAAATCTCACAAATATTCCCAAGTTTTCTAGTTTCTTTATGTATAGTGAATTGAAGCATTCCAGAGAAGAGAAATGTTTCCTCCTTACCAAAATATAATAAATTTTACTTTATAAGAAAGTTGACAGTTACTAAGAAAAATTTATCTCTCTTCTTGGGGCAGGTTTTATTCAAAGATTTTCACTACTAGTTGGTCATGTACAACCTTTTATGTCATAGACACTACGTAGAGTTCAAAAGGAAAAGAGATCACACCATTCCTTTGCTCTAGTAGAGCAGAAAACAGAATAACTTTTCAGATAAACAGCATTTTGTGTGTGTGTGTGTGTGTGTGTGTGTGTGTGTGTGTGTGTGTGTTGTTACGTGAAAGGGAGACATGATGAGTTGTGCGTGACAATCCGGCTGGTTTAAATAAGATGAAATTAACTGGCTGATGTGAACTGAAACTTCAGGGAAAGGAATTTTGAGGAAGGACTTCATATCATGTCTCAAGCAAGGTAGATGGAACTTTTCCAGCCTCTGTCTTACTTTCTCCCTATGGGGGCAACACTGGTACAAAAATGTAGTTTCATTCCTTTCAAGAATGAATGCACAGGGATGTTTTCTACATCGATCATCTGGTTTTGTGCCCAGTTCTGAACCCATGCCTAATGCTGGAATTATGATCAGATCTGATGACCCAGCTTGATTTTTCTAAAAAATATATTGTATTTATGAGAGAGAGAGAGAGAGAGAGAGAGAGAGAGAGAGAGAGAGAGAGAGAGAGAGA
>PVHP010049535.1:0-12125 GCA_004024765.1 Zapus hudsonius
CCACACATTCACATGAAAAAGTCAAACTTATTTCCCCTTTGGAATATAGTCTCTAGTAATTTTCACAGTAAAGACATTCTTTTAATAATTAATTCAGGCTCACTTTTTTCTTTTTAATTTTTTTAATAATAAGAAACTTTGTTTTATGGACAAAGCATGTACTGGTCCCATTTCACTCATATTATCCTGTTGTATCCCCTCCTCCTCCATATCCCATTTCCCTTCTCAGTGGGGTTTCTGATATTCACCATGGGGTTATGAGATATGAACACAGCAGTCAGCCCCTTAGGGAGGGGCTCAGTTTTAAACCTTGAAAACATAAAAAAATAAACCTCCACATCCCACTTACTGGAGATATCTGACTTCTCAGAGATACCCGCAGTTAGGATTTTGATTTGCTTTTCTCCAATCTTTGGACAATACCTATATAAGCACACATATGCACATATACACACACATTGAGCTCGCATACATTTAAAAACAAAATGACATAGTGTATTTTCTAATTCCCACTAAAATTCTGAAGAATGAAATGTAAAGCTTTTTCACATTCTACCACACAGTTGTGGTATACTTTATTTAACCTTTCTCCTATCTTTGAAGAGCAGCAGTCCCTGGTCAGAAAGTAAATGGTTATGTAAATAACAGGACATGAATTAAGTGCAAATGATTAAGAAGTCCTTGACTTCTGCAAGTTAACAGAATCTAAGGCGGCAGGACAATCAAATGCAATATTTTTAGTCCTTTCAAGGATTCGTTCATGTACATATATATTTAGCCTTTATTGCCAAGGTGTCGAGCTGAAAGATATTCTGGAGTGAGGTGGCTAAGGCAGAAATGCTTTGCCAGAGTGGCAAGAGTCACTCTTGCATCTTCATGCATCTGAAACCAGCACTAGAGAGACAACTCAGGGAATGTAACTATCCCCTTCAAAATCCAGCTCCTGCCTAAAGAAAATAGATCACAGTCTAAAAAAACAACTCAAAGTCATGATGTTTGAAATGTGGATATATGGTCAGAACTTGTTAAATATTTCATTTGTCATTCTCTTTCTGATTGTCCAATTTGTTGCAGGTTTGTTGAGGTAAATTGATTAAGCTTACTTACATATACTTAAGATATATGATTTGATATTATGATATATGTATACATTGTGAAATGATTACCACATCAAGCTAATTAATATATCACCTCACACAGTTGCCTGTGTTCTTTTGAGTATGTGCATATCATAAGAATGCTTAATATTTTTAGTAAATTTAAAGTATATAATCCATTATTAATTATAGACTCCATGCTATAGATCATAAGAAGTTATTCATATTTCAATGTAAGACTTGAAACTTTGACAAATAACTCTTCATTTCCCCCACTCTCAACCACTGGCACCTGCCATCTATTCTTTGTTTCTCTGCTTTTGAAATTTAGATCTCATGTGTAAAAGAGATCATGCAGCATTTTTTTTCTGAAATTAGGGTTCCATTTTAAATGGAACATTTTCTGCTCCAGGAAGTATATATAATAAAATAGTACAGCTATCCACTTAAACAATATCCTACTATTTTCCATCTTTATATTTAAGTGAAAAAAGAATCCTTTTTCTTGTTTTGTTTTGTTTTTCTGAGACAGTGTATTACTATGCGGCCCAGGCTGGTCCCCTACTTGAACTCCTCCTGCATCTGTCTCTAAGTGCTAGAATTGCATACTTATACCACCATACCAAGCTATTGATCACATTTCTTAATGATGGCTTTGCCCTGAGGAGAATTTTGTGATTACACATAATTCATGTAGAAGCAGGAAATAGAGCAGATCACTTAGAGATAAGGAGGCAACTGAAATGATCTTTCACAATGTTTTCAAAGGATAGTAAACCTAAAATAGCTAGAGGTATATCAATATACAGTGATGTCGTTAATAAATAACTGCAGAGTCAGCCACTCCCTCTTTCAGTCTCTAACATCTGTGTGGTGGTGTCAAGTGACCAGCTGTTGTGAAGTACATGCAGCTTGAGTGTGACATCTAGAACAGTTACCTTCTCATTGCTAGGACAAAACATCCAATCAGAGGCAACTCCTGGAAGAAAGAGGTTTATTTTACCTTACAGGTTTTTAAAATATTTTATTTATTTTTATAGTCATTTATGATTTCTTTTATTGAGCATAATATTGGTTTTGATCCATGGTTAGCATATATTAAAACATTCCTTTCTGCTACCAAGTAATATTTCATTATATGGCTGTATATATATATATATATATATATGATATTCATTTGATTGTTAATAATAAGATACATTGTATAAGTAAGTTTTGTGATGGCACCCCCCATTTCATTCCTCCCTGTCTCCAACCCACTGAGAGCCCTTGTCAGTGGGATTGTTGGAAAAGTCCATGGGATGGAGAGAGAAAGAGGCAGAAAGAAAGAGTAAGAGGCAGAGAGAGAGAGAGAGAGAGAGAGAGAGAGAGAGAGAGAGAGAGAGAGAGAGAGAGAGAGAGAATGGGCGCACCAGGGTCTCTAGCCACTGCAAACGAACTCCAGACACATGCACCACCTTGTGCATCTGGCTTTACATAGGTCCTGGGGAACTGAACACAGGTCCTTCTACTTTGCAGACAACCACCTTAACTGCTAAGCCATCTCTCCAGCTCTGCCTGAGTTTTGAGAGGAAGTTTCTTTATGGCAGGAAAAGCCATGCTAGGGTATCACATCTCCAGAGCAGCAGGGAAGAAGTAGTTTGAGCTAGCTCTTTACACCGAATGGATTAGACTAATAAACCTCAAGGCCTGCCGCCAGTGATATAACCTCCACCTCCAATTTGGCCCCACCTCTTAAAGGTGCCAGCAGCTGGGGATGAGGTATGAGGCTTAATGTCAAATACATGAGGCTGTGAAGGACATTCCACCTTCAAACTACCACATTATCAGAGCTATCAAAGGTCAAGTTCCAGAAAATCCAAGTAGTAGAGGGAAGACTGAAATCACATCTATTTTTTTATGAGACTTGGGCCCTTTATTTGCTTCATGGTCTATACATGCAATGGAACAATAGTTACAAGTGTATATTTCTGTCAACAAGCAGCTTTTCTTTGTTATTCAAATGATTTCTGTTCCATAAATAATCTCTATGTTTGACTGATGACTGTTCACTCTTGATTTTTGTACACATTCTAATTCATTATGTCCTCCTGAGATTTTGTTTACTGGCTCAGGCAGCGATAAAGACATGAAAAATAGTTTGAAATTTTATTACACAGATTAAAGATGTTAATGAAATCTTTTGTGATCCTAAGCAAAGCATTCAGGGTTTGTCAGTTAGCTTTATATTTTTGAGACTGTAGAAATTGTTCACACTGACATAAATCTATATTATTCTGTTTACCTTTATCTTGAGTGTTACATGCCCCTTGCATTATTCTATGCAGATAAAGGAATGTGACATGTTATGGAGTGTTAGCTTTTGTCTTTGCTGAATTACTGAGCTGTATTTCCATCAATCTGCCATATAACTACCCCTCAAGTTTAGACCCTAGTAAGGAGCTATGTGGGGAATATACCACAAATCCTGAGTAGGGCTAGCAGAGCTTTATGAGGGCTGAGGGTGATAAAGCATAAGCTCAGCATGCTTGAGGCCCCAATTTCAAACCCCTGCACTCAAATGAGGTATCTACACTGTATATTTAAAAAAAATATTTTCTTTATTCATTCTCAAGCAGAGAGAGAGAGAGAGAGAGAGAGAGAGAGAGAGAGAGAGAGAGAGAGCACCAGGGCCACAACCTTGTGGGTCTGGCATATATGGGTACTGGGGAATTGAACCGGGGGCCTTAGGCACTGTGCCTTAACTGCTGAGCCATCTCTCCAGCCCTTTTTTTTTCACTTTTTTTTTACACTGTATCTTATTGCTCTCATATGACCCCAGTTCTGCTTGGTGTTTATTATATATACTGGTATCCCAGTTCTTTACTATCTATGGGCATTCTTTAGCTCAAACCTTCATACATAATAGTCTACCAAAGTATACTGAGTGAAACTAAGGTCTGGAATGCTTAGAGTTAAGATTGGAGCCTTCCTTAATTGATAGTCTGTTTATATAGCCTTCTGCTTCATTTGCCTATTAAGGCTGAATATCAGCTTTCTAAGTGCCACACCCAAATGCACCACTGATATGGCCTCCCATGTAGACTGGACCTCCAAAGATTTCATACAGGCTTTAATCAAGGAATAGTTCACCTTTCACATTTTAGCACTGCATTACCTATTATTAGGCAGTGATGTCTTTGGAATATAGTCAATAATTCTGTTTTTTCTTTTAAGGTACCCTACTTGTTCCACTCCTTCCTCCTCAATATATGGTCACTGTGAAGGCTCTAATAAGTCCTGTCTCCCATTTAACTGCAAGGAGCTAGCTACTAAAGCTACTTGCACATGATCTCTGCAACTTGTCAAATATGATGTTTGCTACATGCGATTAACTACACACATATTTAGAAACCCATAGGATATGGTTGTTTTCTACTTATAATTGGATCCAGGATTAATGGTACTTTGCAAAAGGAACTAGGTAAAGTATAATTATGAATTATTACAGATGAAATGAACAGAAGTGGGTGCATTATTATAACATAAGGGAGCCTTGTAAGGCTATAACTATTCTGTACACTGACTGTACAAAATGGCATTGTCCTGAATTGATATTGTGTTATAATTCTTGTTAAATATAATCATCATAGAAAATGGATGTTATCTGTATTATTTATTAGAACTGATATGAACCTACAATTATATCAAAATTTAAAACCGTTAATTATATTTGCTGAATGGGAGGTTTTTTTTTTTTAACTCAGCACTTTGGAAGTTGCTCTTAAAAGACTGTGGATACATATAGAAAGGCAAAGATAACAGCTTAAGATGGCTGAATGTATTTGCTGATAAGGACAATTCAGATAAATATACAGATTAGTTGGGAAATTTTCAGTAAGGAAAGTGAAAAGCAAGAAGAAAAAACATAGTAGTAAAATAACCTAGAATCCAACAAATAAGCCATTCAAATAGTGACAATAATATAATGAAAATTGCCCACAACAAAACTTTAATCATTTGAATATGCATACTGGGCATGCCATAATGATAGCTGTGGAACTTCTACCATATTACATTTAGAAAGCAAGCACATAAAATAACAGATAGTATAGATTATGATTAAAGCTTGCCAATCCTGACATCCTAAGAGAGAGCTATGTTATAACCGAACGTCAACTAAATATATTTCTGAGATTGACATGAAATCCTTTTTGAGTTTACATAAGTCAAATTATCAATGGCATGATTGCTAATGATCTATAGTCATCTGAGTAGTGATGCTGAGTTATATTTACACACATACATTCACAAGAAAATAATTATAATTACTTTTAAAACAGCCTTGAGCTATCATTAATGATAATGGTCATTGTATTGCAGTTCACTGTTATTGACAACATGAATGATAATAGTATTAACAAATTAGATGGAAAGTCTTATCTAAAACTAATGCCCTAATTCAAAGAAATAAACCCCTTTCAATTAGAAACACAGAGCTATTTACAAGTTTCTAGTACTCTCTCCCTATGAACTTTGATGATGCAAAATAGATAACATAGGAGATGATAAATCTCCAACAAAACAGATATTCATGGCACTGTTATGAGTGAAAATGACAGATTATTGTTTACTTTGCACTTTCAGAGTCATTAGCCTAGGCATCCAGCTTCTTGGAGAAAGATCCAGAGAGCTGGTACAATAGATATTCAACAAAGTAGAAAAAATCCAGGTCTCCATGTTGCCATTACTTGAGTAAACATCTATCCAGAAATGCCTAGGCAAAAGGTAAATCAGGAAAAGCAAAGCACAACAGAGCCAGCCAGAAAGGGTCCCAGCTGAGAATGCATATAATGGTCCCAGGATACAACCAAGGGCAGGCATTTTCTCTTGCTCACATGAGCATTATTAGACACCTGGGAAAAACTCATGGTGTCTAGTTAGATAGACCGTCAGTTGTGCCATATAAGACAGTAGCTGTGATCTGCATCTAAGTATTTTTCCTTCACTGATATTTTACTTTCTGCAGTCTATTTTATTGCAAGTCAGTTGAAACCCTTCTGGAAATAACCTAAAAATGAAAGGGTAAAAATAAAGCCAGTATCTAGCATAATGTGGTGGTGCACACCTTTAATCCCAACACTCAGGAGGCAGAGATTGGAGAATTGCCATGCGTTCAAGGCCAGCCTGGGACTACGGAGCTTGTCCCAGGTCAGCCTGGGCTAGAGTGCGACCCTAACTCAGGAAAAAAAGAATAATTAGAGAAAGCCAGTAGCTGCTTTCCTTCATGTGGTATGGGTACCTTGACTGTATAAAAGTAGCTTATGTTATAAGATTGAATCACTAATAATCAATTGCTGATTTTGGGCATAAACATAACTAGTTAACTGATTTAATCAGAAAATAAGCCACCTGGTACTAACCAACAGTCGTCTCTGAAAAGGGAGATGTTCTGCTGAGAGAACTATCTCTGCACCCTGGGGTCCCAAAGAGAGTCTCAGATAAGAATTTACATGGATTAAGTGGTATTGCTATCTTCAGATACTTATCAGGCATTAATTTTTTTTATTTCTTCAAGTTATTTGAAAAAGAAGCACTCAATATTTGAACTCTACCTACTTCTAAAAGCACTTGTGCATATTTAGTACCTGTGATTAATTGTACATAAAAATGGATGGAATCTCTTTTAAGTTAGTTACTTCCTCTTAAAGCCCTGTTGACACATGCATAAAGGTAAAGAACTTTGATTAAAAATGACTGATTTGGTCTTGAGATTACTTGGTAGATAAAGCTCTTACCATATGAACTTAAGGACCCGAGTTTGTATCCCCAGGCTACATGTAAAGCTTGACACTGTGGAAGGCTTCTGTCATCACCACATCAGCAGTTTATGATGGGATGGGAGGTACAGAGAGAAGAATGTTCCTAGAAGCTCACAAGCCAGCTAGCCTGGCAAATGGGAAGTGAGCCATGGAAAATGAGAGACTTGACTCAAACAGGGTGGAAGGCAAGAACTGACACGCAAACAACCTGTGACCTCCATATGTGCATTGTAGCACACATATACACACAAGAAAACAAATATATATATATATATATATACATATATATATGAATGACTTGATTTAATGAGAAAGAAAATCATCTAAAGGATAAACTACTCAGCCAATCTTTATTAGAAAAACCAGAAACTGGAAAGTAAGGAGAAGAAATCCTAAGAGCAACAATAACAGAATGACTGGCTTTTGTTTACACGGCTGGGTCATTGCACATTCCATTTCTCCTATCTTGAGAGCCCATCAAGCTCACATGACAGGTTTCACATGCATAATATATGATTTCCTGTTGCTTGTTGATTCTTCCCACATTTAAACTTCACTCTTTTCAGTGGTGATCCATTCCTTTGTGATGAAGAGGCAATCAAGCCTATGATGACTAGCTGTGAAGAATAGGGGAGTAGAGGTAAAGTAGAGCTGACCTGGGGCTGGTAATGACATGGGTTGAGATATGGACAAGACATTAAAGGTTTTTCCATCCAACCTGGTACCTCTAGTGGGGGGGTTGAATGTGGTACATATCTCAGACCTGACTCTAGAAATATCTGATGTCTCCAAGGGCCTTAGTACTATGTTACTATGGGATAAGACAGCCATAGAATAAAGGGTTGTCCAAAGGAGCCTTGATATGGGTAGCAAAGAGGAGCTAATTCTTCTCACTATTCCCACAGAAATACCATAGCATGCCATATTCAGCAAATAAAACTGAAGGATCCATACTCCCTGGCAACTACATTTGGACTTCAGATTATTGATTAAAAATATTTAGCATAAGAATATCCCAAATATGGGAAAGAACACAATTATACTTTGAAAATTACTCTTTATCTGAAATTTAGATTTACTTGGACAACCCTATCCAGGAAATATTCATGCATGATGGGGTCACATAGACAAAAACTCCACCAATTTATTGACTTAATTTTATTACTATTTAATCATTCTCTTACTGAGAAATGGAAAACATAATGGTACCTACCACACAGGCTTATTGTGAGGGATAAATGAGATGGTTCATGTAAAACAGAAAATGCAGAGCACATAATAACTCTTCAGGGAGTACTAGATACTTATTTTTTGGAAGCATATCAATAACTGTATGAGAAAGGGGCAGTAAATAACTTGCTTCATGTTAATTATGGTTTCTATGCAAATGAATCTCCAAAGTGCTATGTCTAGAGGCTGGGGAGATGACTCAGTTGGTAAAGAGCTTACCACACAAGCGTTACCTTCAGATCTTCAGAACCCATGTAAAATCCAAATGTGGTGCTGTGCCCTATAATCCCAGTGTTGGGAAAGCACAGACAAGGTCCACAGGACGTGGTGGCTACCTAGTATAGCAGAATTGGTGAAATCTGAGTTCAGTGAGAAACCCTATCTCAAAGCAATAGGGTAAGAAGCAATTCAGAAAGACACCGAAAACTGTATCTTCTTGACTCCACACATGTGTGCACACACAGTCAAGTACACAAATATGTGTGAACATATGGACACACATACAAACACCACACACACACACACACACACACAAACACACACACAAGTAAAAGGGTAAAACAAAGAACTATATCTAACAAATATTAAACTGACTGCCTAGAGACTTCACCTGCATCTCAACTGTCTCCAACTATCTAGAGCAAATGCAACATCATCCCCAGAATCTACAATTCCTCAATACAATCTTGTGACCATTCATAGCATTACACTCCTCCCAGGCACAAAACCTAGGAGTCATTTCTAGCCATACTCTTCTCAACTCAACCATACATCTTTTTAAAAAATTATTTTAGTTATTTGTCAGAGAAAGAGAGAGAGAAAGAGAGAGAGAGAGAGAGAGAGAGAGAGAGAGAGAGAGAGAGAGAGAAAGAAAATATGGGAACCCCAAGGCTCTTGCTGCTGCAAACAATCTCCAGATGCATGTGCCACTTTGTGCATCTAGCTTTACATGGGTACTGGGGATTTGAACCTGTGTTGGTAGGCTTTGCAAGCAAGCACCTTTAAACCACTGAGCCATCTTTCCAGCCCCTCAACCATACATCTGATATCTTTGATTTACATGTTGGTTCCATTTTCATTCCTATTAATTTCTAATAACATAATTCTGACTTGGCATTGCAATGTTTCTCTTCTTGGGATAATGAGGGCATGAGAATGCTGCTTATCTTACCAACACTCCTTTCAGTAACAGGATGTGTGATTATGGACTTCAGTGTGAATCTTGTAGTCAAAGCTTCTCTCATAGAAAACAAGAATAAATGTGAACTTAGTGGTGGGGAAGATCACAGACTTTGGATGTGAAGTTTGGGTTTAATTGGCTTTGCTTTATGGAAAGTCAATATATACGGCACAGTTGTATTATTCTATACTCTTTTTCTGCTACCCCATAATTCATATGGAAAGGTTGAGAAGGTCAATACTCTGCAGGTATTATGGAGGTAAATGACAGACACTTTCAAGTCATGATAAAACAGCCACTTTATGATCAGAAGATAGTGTCCCAAAATACTCCTCACAATTTCTGTCTCCTATTTTTTCTGCCACCTCATCTGTCATATTCCCTGAGCTTGGCAAGAGGTCATAGAAATGTCTCATTTATCACTGATCCCCAAATTATCACTTATTCTCAGCATTTTGGGTTTTTGTGGTTGTTGCATTTTGTTTAATTTTTTTAAGTAGGGTCTCACTCCAGTCCATGCTGACCTACAGCCCAGGCTGTCCTTGAACTTACAATGATCTTTCTGCCTCCCTAGTGTCAGGTTTTTTTTAGCGTTTTATTGGCTTAAAATTACATAAATTAACACAACAATATGCTCCGTATCATAGGTTATTAGATAAAGCCATTGAATCCATGATGACATTCCCTCTTATGCATGAATTATTCTACCCTCGCATGACTCTTACATTCTTTCCACACCCTCTTCTACAATTTTCCCTAAATAATAGTGGGTGAGTTTATATTTTGTATAGTTATTAGGTTTTTAAGAGTTTGTAGATTTGTATTTTGGACAATTTTGGGCACCCTTGGTGCCTCTCTCCATTGTCCTTCCCCAGGTTATCTGCCTTGCTGTAGGAATAGCTCTTTTGCTTGTCATCCCACTTCCTTAGAGGTTATATCAGGGCTCTAAATGGTGAGTTTGAGGTGAATGGTCTCCTGCTTGGGTGCTCCCCCATCAAGTCATGTCCCTTTGGTGGAGTTCGGTTGTCCCCTGTTCACATTGCTTTCTGAAAAATACAAATAGAGTCTCCAGCAGATAGTGAGATCATTATTGATCAATTGAGACAAATATTGCTAGGTTGGTGAGCGTTTGGCAGGTGTAGCCTTTCTGAGGACCTATGGTTAGTCAGGACATTCCTATGTAGATGGGGTTCTTGGTCCCCATTCAGGGTTGCCCTGGGTTCCCTTATCAGTCAGGGGTTCCCTGCCCCTGGGCAGATCTCATAGCCAATTAGCCAGCTGTTGATTACCCACCTAGGATGGGTGCCACTATTGCATAGATGGGCACTTCTCATCTTGCTTGTCTGTGTCATAGAGCAGTGTGTTCTGCACTCTTAGGCCATCAGTTGGTGTAACTTGAAGATGCCTCCTGCCCTTTCAGGATATTGTTGGTCTGGGTCCCCTGGCAGCTCATGCAACACCTTCTGGCATCACCCAGGCTGCCCATCTGGGAGCTGATTTCATTTCTGGATTCAGCAGGGTCTCTCATTGTTGTGTGATATCATTTTATAGAATCTTCAGCAATAGGGTCTTATCTTTTGCCTAAGGTGGGTATTCAAGGTTTGTGACAAAAGTTTGTCTCTTTTTAGGGACCATGTGGGTCACTCTGATCAACAGCTCATTGTGGGAGGAAACTACTTAATGGGTCAGAGAGCCAAAGGTCGGCGTCATTTGTACCATTGATAGGCTTCCACACTCCCCCTTTGGGGTCCTGTCTACTTCCAGACTTGTTGTACAGAAGATAGGATTCTGTGGAGTCAGATTATTGTTAATTTAGGTTTGTGTACATATCCCTCCTCTGTTGCTTCCACACCTGCCCCCATTTCCTTCTGTCCCCTTTGCCTTTCCCCTAAATCACTAGTCATATTTACTTACAGTTCAAGCTTAACCTGATTTGAGGCCACAGATAAGGGAGAATAAGTGGCACTTGTCTCTCTGTTCTTGTGTGAGTTCACTAAGTATGATCTGTTCCAAATCCATCCATTTTTCTTTGAATTTCATTATATCATTTTTCCTAATTGCTGAGTAGAGTTCCAAGGTGTATATGTACCACATTTTTTATATCCATTCATCTAGCAATGGGCATTTAGGTTGGTTCCAATTCCTAGCTATTATGAATTGTCGTTCCGCCTGGGGGGGGGGTGCTGTCAGCAGCTGCTGAGGGAAAGCGGTGAGAAGCAGCAGCTGTCTCAGGGTTGTTCCACATAGCTTGGGGGCCAACGCAAGGTGTGGTCGGCAGAGTACACAGACTCGAGCAGATTTGTAGAGTATATCCACGTAGTTCTTTATTCAATTGGGAGAGCTTACATTTATAGGGAAAGGAAGCCAGAGGGATGAGGAATAGAGGAGAGAAAGAGGATTGGATAGTCAGGGTGGTGAGTTAGCAGTCTGCAATAGGATAGGTGAGTGCAGACAACTTGAATACCTAATTTGTATAATTGGGGGATCTGAATGGTGGGAAATAAGTGATTCTAGCCACAGTCTGTGGGGATGGGTACAGGGAAATTTGTTGCTTGGGTCTGACACCCATTGCCAGTCATGCTGAGATGGGAATGCTGGGTTCCTGTGGCTTGCCCATGGGGGTTGGGAGTGAGGGTCAACAATGGAGCTGGTGAAATGCCTACCAGGATTATCACCGGGGTTTCTTTTTTTTTTAAATATTTTATTTATTCATTTTTCGAGCAGAGAGAGAGAGAGAGAGAGAGAGAGAGAGAGAGAGAGAGAGAACACCTGTGGGTCTGGCTTATGTGGGTCCTGGGGAATTGAACCAGGGGCCTT
>PVHP010049536.1:0-12054 GCA_004024765.1 Zapus hudsonius
TGTGGGTAGGGCAGATGTTAATGCTATAATTAGGTGTCTGAATCAGTTGAACTCATTTGTATCAAGAACAATATGTGAATGGTACATGGAATTGATGGATAGCTTTATTTTTGTCAAAAGGAAGTTCTGAGACTGATAAGAACATACAGGAAGGTCACAAATCCTTTCCAATGGTCTTTGTAAAAAGTTTAATTTTGAGAAATTTCTTTCCACCTTGAAATAAAATAGTGAAGTGAGAAATTTTGTTTGTAGTTTTCTGTTGGTGACTTCTGATGGCAGAAGACATTGGGAATGAATCGGTAAGGGTCCATGCGGGTTCACTTTACAGTATTCAAAAGGAATCATTTGGTTTCCCAATAATGATAAAGTGTACTTCTAATAATTGATATCCAATTGGATACTTTTCTCTAGTTTTAGGTTTTATTATCTTCCATAGAAAATGATCATAAAAATTGCTTTAGCCCATATATTGAATTTTTGCTTACAAAACTGCCTTAAAGCCTAATTTCTCACATAATTGTGCTATACTTCTCAGGAGAGTAATTTAGGTATGACAAGAATTTCATAAAAATGAACCAGAACACATAGTACTTTCAGTTCCTATTTTCAATGTTTTTACATCCCATAGTTGGCTTTGAAGGTGCTTAGAAAGTCACACGCACGTTTCATTATATTAATGGCACATAAGATCCAATCAAACACAAAGATAAAATGGGTCAGAGTGAGGCAAAACAGAAGAAAACATAGTACTACTATGCCATCCAATTTTTGAGACAGGGTCTTATGTAGCCCAGTCTGTCCTTGAATTTGCTATGCACCCATGGATACCCTTGAACTCTTCTTTATTAACATATTTATTGTCAATAATTAGATACATTGTATGAGCAAGTCTTATGATGGTACTCCCGTTTCCCTCTGGGGAACCTCCTCCATGGGCATGCTGGACCTGACCAGAGGATATGGGCTTATGGAGTGTACAAGAGGTAACAAGTTTTTTTTTTTTTTCTTTATGTATTGTTGCTGAGGGGGGCAATGACTCTGGATATTCTCCCCCACCATGGCACTTAAAATCTTTCAGCCCTTCCTCCACTCAGATCTCTGGGTCATGATGGGTGAATTTTAAGTCTGCTTTACTCTTGAGGTCTTAAGAGTCTCTGGATTTCTGCTTCAGACTATGTTGGGTCTCCTTGGTGTCTGTCTACTTTATCCTTACACAGTTTATCCGACTTGCTCTCTTGATCATCTCACCACTTCCTCAAAGGATTTGCTTGGGCTCTACATCAAAGGTTCATCTCCTGCCTGGGTGACAGGCAGCATCTCAGGTCCTGTTGGTGGATTGGGTTGTCCATGGTTCTCGCTGCCTCCTAAAACATATAAACAGAATCTCCAACAGACATTGAGATCAGTATAGGTTAGATGAGACAAATATTGTTAATTGGGTGAGATTCTAATGGGTCTAGCCTCTCTCTAGATCTCTGGGTAATGGTGATTTACCCTTTTTGCCTCTGAGTGGATCCCTTAGCCAATTAGCAAGCTATTGATTACTCACCTCAGGCTAGCGCCACTATTGCACAGGTGAGCACTTCTTGACTTGCTGCTCTCTTCCATACAGCAGTGTCAGCATTCTCATAACGCCAGTCAGTGTTGTATATTAGTGACTTCTGCTCTTCAAGTATCACTGGCCAAGTTCCCCTGATAGCTCTTGTAATGCCTTTGAGCACCACAAATGCTACTATCTGGGAGCAGGTTACCATTTTGGATCTAGCAGGGTCTCTCGGTATTGTGTGAAGGGCACTCTAGTTTCTTCAGCAATAGGGTCTTACCTTTGGCCTGGGGTGGGTATTCAAGAGCTTTAACAAAAGCCTGTCTTGTTTTTGGGACCTCGTAGGTCTCTTTGATCAACAAATTGTGGGAAGGAACCCATGACTGGGACAGGGAGTTACAGGTCAGAACATTTGTCTTGGGGTTAGGCTTCCTCCCTTTCTATTCGTGGCCCCTCTTACCAGATGATGCCCATGGCTTCCTCGAGAGCTTGCTAAATGAAAACAAAGATATTATGATATCTATTTATTATTGGTTTAGATTAGTGTCTAAGTTCCCCTCACCTCCCCTTCCTCCCCCACCCTTCCTTCCATCACCATTGTCAGTCTCTCAATTCACCTGTCAGGTTTGCTTACTCTTCAAGCTTAACCTGGTTAGGGACCATATATGAGGGAGAATATGCAGTGCTTGGCTCTCTGTTCTTGTGTGACGTCGATAAGAATGATCCGCTCCAAGTCCATCCACTTTTCTTTAAATTTCATAAGGTCATTTTTCCTTTCAGCTGAGTAGAATTCCGTAGTGTAAATATAACACAATTTTGATGTCCATTTGTTCAGTGATCGGCATTTGGGTCTATTCCAATTTTTAGCTATTACGAATTGAGCCACTATAAACATGGTTGAGCAAATGTCTCTGTGATGAGGTGCAGAATCTTGAGGGTATATGCCCAGTATAGGGACAGCTACTATTGGTAGCTCTATTTCCATCCTGTTCAGGAGTCTCCACACTGCTTTCTATAGTTTTAGTACAAGTTTGCATTCCCACCAGCAGTGAATGGGGGTTTCTTTTCCCAACATCCTTGCCAGCATCTATTGTTGGTGGATTTTTTAATGATTGCCATTCTGACTGGAGTAAGGTGGAATCCCACTGTTGTCTTGATTTGCATTTCCCTGATGATTAAGGATTGGGGAGAGGAGGGGGCATTAGGGAATTGGAGATAACAACTCATTGTTTGCCCACTAAATAATGTAACTCATTATGGACAATAAATATATATTTTAAAAAAGGATGACAAACTCTTAAATGAGAAATGGCCATTTGTGTTTCCTCCTCTGTGAATTCAAGTTTGAGTTCAGGGCCACATTTTGTGAGATGGCTGTTTGATTTTTTATTATTTAATTTTGAGTTCTTTGTAAGTTCTAGGTATTAGACCTTTGTCTGAGTTATGACTGGCAAGATTATCTACCAGTCTAATGGTGGTCTATTGGCTCTGAGTATGGTATGTTTGTCTATACAGAAGCTTTTTAGCTTGATGAGATCCCATTGGTTAATTATTGCTGTACTTCCTGGGCTCCTGGAGGTTTGTTCAGGAAGGTTTTCCCAACTCCCATCTCCTGGAGCATTCTCCCTATCTTTTCTACTGAGTTTTCAGTTTGGGGTCTTATGTTGAAGTATTTGATCCATTTAGAGTTGATTTTTGTGCATGATGAGAAGAGTGAGTGTAGTTTCATTTTTGACATGTATTTATTCCATTTTTATAGCACTATTTGTTGAAAGTGCTATCTTTTTTGCCAGTGAGCATAGTTGGCACCTTTGTCAAAGATCAGGTAACTATAGTCACTCAAGCTAAGAGCAGGGTCTTCAATTATGTTCCATTGGTCTATCAGTCTGTTTTTATGCCAGTACCATGCTGTTTTTGTTACGTTGGTTTTGTAGTATATCTTTGGATCTGGAATGGTGATACCTCTTGAAGAGCTTTTTTTTTTTTTCCCCCACAAAGGATGGTTTTGGCTATCTGTGACCTTTTGCCATTTCAAATAAACTTTGAAATTTTTTTATTCCAAGTCTGTAAAGAATGAAGCTGGGATGTTTATAGACATTCCATTTTATCTGTAAATTGCTTTTGGAAGTATTACCATTTACAAAATATTAATTCTATCTATCCAGGAGCATGGAATGGCTTTCCATCTTTTCATATCCTCCTCTATTTCCTTCTTGAATGTTTTTGTGTTGTCATTGTACAACTCTTTCACATCCTTGGTTAGTGTTATTCCAATGTATTTGATTTTTTTAGACTATTGAAAATGCAATAGTCTTGGTGATTTCTTTTTATGTTTGCATGTCATTTGCATACAGGAAGTCTACTGATTTTTGTGTGTTAATTTTGTATCCTGCCACTTTGAAGAAGGAATCTATCACCTTCAGGAGCTTAGTGGTACTATCCTTTGGGTCTGTTATATATAGGATCATGCCATCTGCAAAAAGGGATTGTTTCACATCTTCCTTTTAAATTTGTATCTCTTTTATGCCATTCTACTGTCTTATTGCTTGGGCTAGAACTCCAAGCACTATGTTGAAGAGCAGTGGTGAGAATGGACATCCCATCTTGTACTTGACTCTAGTAGGAGCTCCTTGAATCTTTCTCCATTGAATATGATTTGTGCTTTAGGAGATTTGTATATAGCCTTAATTATGTTGATGTTTAAGCCTTCTATGCCCAGTCTCTCCAGGGTTTTGATCATTAATTGATGTTGAATTCTGTCAAAGGTCTTTTCTACATTGATTGAGATGACCATGTTGTTCTTGGTTAAGTTTACTAATGTGATGGATTACATTAATCAACATCCATATATTGAACCATCCCTGCATCCCTGGGATGAAGCCTACTTGGTCAAGGTATATAATATTTTAGATTTGCTGCCATATTCAGTTTGCATGGATTTTGTTCAGAATTATTGTATCTAAATTTATCAGGGATATAATTCTGTAGTTTTCCTTTCTTAGATCTTTGTCTGTTTTTGGTATTAGGGTGATGCTAGTTTCGTAGAAGAAGTTTGTTCTCCTTTACACAAAAAAGCTTCAGACTGTTTTCAGTTTTATCATGAAGGTTTGACAGAATTCAGCTGAGAATCCATCTTGTCCTGGTCTTTTCTTTTTTGGGGAGTTTTTTTTTTATTATGTTTTCGATCTTGGTGGATGTTATAAGTTTATTTAGGAGCTTTCTCTGCTCCAGGTTCAGTTTTGGTAGATGGTAGGTGTCCAGGAATTCATCCATTTCTTCCAGACCTCTACCTATAAAGTGCACTAATTATAGCTATATACAACCACACTTGGCACCATACAATTTTTATGGTTAATTTTGAAATAAGTGAATGAACTTGCTTTGCATATTTCCCTTGTGATTACTGACATGGTCATATAATCACTAGATATTTTGACAAACTAGTTTATTGTCTCTATAAGCTCAGGCTCTGAACCAGCATGTCTTGATAGAAGAGAAACGCTGGGTAATAACATGATCATGAAAAATAAAGTTAATGTATCCCACTGGATAAACAAATAAAAATCTGTTCATTTTTGGAAGCCATAAAATTTAACAACTGTACCTTATTATAAGTTAATCAATTAATAACATAAAATCCTGCCTAAGTTGATGTTGGTGAGCTGGTAGTAAAGGATGTAATCTTTTAAATGAGACATTACCTTTCTTTTTATCTTGCTTTAAAACTGTGGTAATAATAATATTTCTCTATAAGGTTAGGAAAAGATGAAATGTTACATGCACAGCACTTAGAACAATGCCAAGGTCAGGGTATGCATTTAATAAGTATTATCATTACTAAATGCTCTTCACTGCTTCTTTAGGGACATTTCCTAAGGCACATGCTAGGTATTTTTTAGAGATACTGATTTGTATAGCTAAAGTATATGCAATGTTTCCTTTTATTCTCACTTGCTTATAAGCAAATATTACTTTTATTGAAAGTGCAGATGCCTAGGGCACATTATGAGTTATACTACTGTCTGGGTACAGAGGAATGCAAGGATAAATACAGAATTGATTTTCAACAATAATCATGATGTATAAAGTATACAGTGATTTTTCTCATACTAGGAACCCATATTTACCTTGTAATATATCTGGGATCTCGTTTACTGTTGCTGGCCTTCCACCTCACTGCACCCTTCTGGCTGTTGCTATTGATGAATCTCTGCACTCCTCAGCTATGTGATTGGAAGGAAACAGACAACCTCAATGATGGTGTGGCACTAATGACTAAAAGTAACTTTCTTGATGATAGAGAAAAATCATGTTGGAATTCTAATGTAATTGGAAAGCATGAGATGGGAATTTATGTGAGCCATTGTATCTTACTAATGAGAAAATAAATATTTACATATTTTAAAAGATACTATTCTTCTAGGTCATTTAATCTAATCATAGAGAAATGCCAATTTTCAGTCTTCACACATATGCTTGCCCATTGTCCACACAAAACCTGGTCACCAGGAAGCTATTCATCTCTCCTGAGGAATCTCTAGGTACAATCTTTGGGTCTGTCTTCTTTCTGGGAGTCCCTTTCATCTACACAGGCCACAGTGCAAACTCACCAACCCTATATGATCCATCAAACTTGATGTCACTTGCACATTCTCTCTGATGTGACTCTACTTTAGCTGCTCTGACTATTTAAGAAACAATATGAAATTAGGAAAAAAATCAGGTACAAGGTAATAAGCATGAAAAGTCATGCTCTGGTAAAAAAAAAATGTTTACAATAAACCCTGCCCAGTAAACAATGATGGACTCAAGCACTTCTCCATGAAGTGACTGGCATTTAGCAGACCACTCTTAAGTCTCACACGTTGCAAGGCCTCATGTGACACTGCTGCTCCTTTATGAGGCCAAAGCCCCCACTCCAGCTCTCCTGGCTCCCACATCACTGAACTTGTGCAGGAGTTAAAACTTTTGTCCCATTTTCCTCCCCAGGCTTAAACTCTCAGATCTCCAAACCAATGAGTTCTCAGCTCTATCGTCAGACTCCTGCCGACTGTTAGATTAAATCACACATTTGAGCAGATTGGTGTCATCGCACATTCTGGAAACCCAGAGGCAGCTGACCTCAGCGCTGCTCAACAGCTCTGTGATGCCCATTGATCAGCTCCTGCTCTGCACATCATGGCAACTATTTTAATTTTTTATTATTCCCTTCAGGAAGCCTACCCTGCTCTTGGCGACTCTCCTTGCAGGTTTCACCTTCATAGAGAAAATTGAGGCTTTTAGCCAATATTGAAAATGTTTTGCCTTTTCACTGACTCCCATATAGCCCTTAAGTGTACTCCAGAATCTTCTGTTATATATATATATATAGACATAGCCTTCTGGCATCGTGTCCCCTGTTTGCTGCCTTATCTTTCTCCTTCCTTTTATAGCCAAGCTGTTTAGAAATAGGGTGTAAATTCACTAACATATTTAGCCTCCCATTTTAAATTTCAATCTGCAGCAAACTGACTTCTATCCCCGTCAACTTCACTAGAAATGTTCTGGCTCAGTTCTTCAATTACCTTTTAAATGCAAAAGCCACGGAAATCTCTCCAACCCTCATTTTACTTGAAGTTTTTACAGCAGTTGTATTTATTCTTAGAAATAGAAGTTATGTATGTTTCCACTACAAAGATTTTACTTTCCATTGAAGAAGCTTTTCACTATATAAAAGGGAAGAAAAAGAACAAACACACACATGTTTTCACCTTCCTGTGTTTTATTTTCAGCTGGGCCCAATGGATCACCTCTGTAGTGAGGGTATTGAGGCAAAAAGTGAGACCCCATCTAAAAAAAATAAAATGAAACAAAAAAGTACAACAGTAAAATATTTTAATCTTTTAAAAAATGTGTGTGTGTTTGTGTGTGTATGTGTCTGTGTGTTTGTGTGTGTATTTGTGTGTATTTGTGTGTATGTGTATGGTGTGCCTCTACATGTGTGCATGCACCAGGTTCTCAAGCACTGCAAACAGACTCCACCCACTTTCTGTCCACCTTTATGTGGGGTTTGGAGAATTGAATCTGGGCTGGCAGACTTTGCAAGGAAGTGCCTTTAAACTGCTGTACCATCTCTGAAGCTCCCTCATCTATAGTGTTATGATTTCCCCTCTGTATATATGGACATTTTGTACAAATGAAAATGATTCTTGTTTCTTTAGTTTAAACGTATTTTTCAACTAATAAGTAATCCTCGAATGAAAGACTTTAAGGCTTTTATAATATTATATGTAAATCTTAATTAATTTTTATAGTTCTTGGAAGTTTTAGATTTAGTTCATTTTTCCTGTAGAGGTTAATGATAATTGGCTCTTTTAACGATTTTTTTTTCTTCTTATATATTGTAGCCAATAAACACTGGCACATTGCCTTTCAAGAGGAAATAAAAAGTCCTCCTTTTGGCATTTGCAAATTTTCTTGGTGTCAATATTCCCAGCAGTGTCAATTTATATATATATATTCCTAATTGTAGAGATGGAAAGATATGCTCCGAATGTGCCAAAAGTAGCTGGGTAGAGTATACCACTCAGTGGCTGTGGGTTTGTTGCTTCTGTTTAAGCACCAGAGTTTTCTATGTCTATTGCCTCAAAAATAGTACTCTTCCCCAAAATGAAAGCTAAAGCAAAACAAGAAAATTGAAATTTTTACCTTTGAGAATCCAAAGTGTAGGACATGGTAAAAAATGCTCAGTTCTCTAGAATTAAATATGACACAGTGGTTGAGTTGTATATATACTGCCAGGGCTTTAAGGGTTTTACAGATGTCTAGTAGCCCAGATTGGTACCAGTATGAACAATTTCCAGCATACTCCAGATGGCAAAGACAGAGAGAAAGAGAGTGACACTGAAATAACCCTTCTGGGGATGTAGGGAAAGCAACAGTGGTCTAGACCGATATCTGTTGATCAGCGTGGCCTGAAAGCATCTCAAAAGACGCTGGCAGAAATAGATGATAATGACCTCAGCTAGATAACTTCTCTTTTCAACATCATAGTGCATTAAACTTAGATATATCACTAAGGAGTTTATAGAAGGGGAAGCTAGAGGGAGATGGGATTAAATTAAATTACCTTTGCAGTGCCTGGAAGACCAGAAGCTCACAGAAGAAATAAAGTTCAATTTCATAAAAGTAAATAATGTTGAATTGTTTGTGCCCATGAGTTTATGAAATGAAATTCCTACTTAGCAGTTTCTGAGAATAATGCTTCTATGTGCACTCTGATGAAGAACTTTTCTTCTGAATCTCTAATTAATTTCAAAGGGTGAATTACTAGCAAAGCAACTGCCAGGTCAAAGAAAATGAACAATTTTAAGGCTCTAGAAATGTGTGGGAAATTGCCTTATAGAAGAAATCTTCTACCATTATATAGGGTCAAGAATATCGCGAGGGAAAGTCAATCTTCCGTCTTCATATTCCCCCATCTTACCCCTGGAGGACCAAATATGAGTCACTAATGTGAGACAGACATTGTGAATATCTTCTGAAAGTTTAAAATTGTCCATTTATGCTCAGGCAGTCAAGATCTGGGGTTATTTTCTACAGCAAATAATAGAAATTATTTCCAGAATGTTCTTTTTATTAAATATCATGTCTGATGATAACCATTACTATTTACTTTCCATTAATGAATTCTTATAGCTGATGAAATGTTTGAGAAGAGGGGCTTTGTCAGAAATGGAAGGTGATTCGGACACTTTTAGGTGCCCAATGACCCTCTCATCAGTTGTCACAGACCTGTCTTCATGCAGCTCCAGAGAGACTTCCTAGGAGGATGGAGGTTTAACAAAGGCAATTCTTGGTATCCAGAGGAGGTTGGGTTTTAATAATGCATTTATTTAGTGACTTTTCAAACTGCTCTTGCTATGATTATCCTTTTAGCTTATACTCTAGAGTCCTTCAACAGAAATTCCCTTAAATTCTGCAATCTTCCTGAAACACAAAGCAGTCATAGTTCAGCCAAATAAGTGTTTGAGGAACTGAACTGGATCCCCGGTACCCATGTGAATGCTGAGCCTGATGGTACAAGCCTATGATTCCAGTTCTGGAGAGGCCGAGACAGGCAGTTTCCTGGAATATGCTGGCCAGGTGGTTTAGACAAATGGTGAGCTCTGGGTCTATGGGAGACACTGCGTTGTAGTCAACTTTCTCATTGCTGCATGAAAAAGAACCCAACCAAAGCTACTTGTGGAGGAATGGGTTTATTTTGGCTTACAGACTCAAGAGGAAACAATGACAGCATGAGCAGAGGGGTGGGCATCACCTCCTGGCCCACATTAGGTAGATAACAGCAACAGGTGTTTGCCAAACACTGGCAAGGGGGAGCTGGTTTATAACACCTATAATAATCTAATAAGCTCACCCCCAACAACACAGTTCCAACTAGGGTCTAATACCCAAACTGTCATTAGCTGGGGATCAAACATTCAAAACAATTTTCTTGTGGGGGAAACCTTGATCAAACCATCACATACTGTCTCAAAAAATGAGTAGACAGCTTACCTAAAGATGACACCTGAAGTTATCTTCTGGCCTGCACATACACATGTATATACATCCATACTCACCTGCAAACATGTAGCCACATACACAAAAACATTCATACACACACACACACACACACACACACACACACACACACACACACACGTGCGTCATATCCAACAACAACAAAAACAAACTGAGGGAATGCTCTCCTAGTCTGTGCTGGGACTCTTTCTTGTGTTACAAGGCCAAGGCTCAGCCTAAAGTTAAAGCTTCATGTCTGCTGAGGTCTTTTGAAGCATGTATCTTATGTATCTTTCTTTGATGCATGTATAGCATTCTGAATTACCTCCCATATATGTGTACTTCTTAAAATCCTATTTTTGGAAAGACCCTCTCCACAACAGCATTTGCAATTCCTCCTGGACTTTCAATGGCCCATTGTCTGTGTCATCATTGTCTTCTGCTTCACAATTCTGAAGGTTCATTTAAGAGAGTGAGGACATTTGAGCACCAAGCAGGCATGCACAGGGATTGCAATTCTAATCTCTTCTGGTCATCACCCCACACTGGGAATGTTGGCTGCATTTTCCCATGGTCAGCAAGCCAAAGAAGGTCAGGTCAAGGGCAAATAAAAATGGTAAATAGCTTTCCTATCTTAAATTGTATTTTCTAGATTTCACACTCATTTGTTTGTTACTAACCTTTGCCTGTTTCCCAGAGTTCTCACAAAATTTGATCTGACTGCTTCTATTTTTTTTTCTGGTATTTCCCAGGATGAGGGTGTAGGGACTTTGAGTGACTTACTCCATCAATATGGCATAATCACTTCCATAAATACTTTATTTCATATTTATGACATTGTGGAAAAGAGATGTATGCATGAAAATAGGATGAAGGGCATGTAATATGAGCCACAACATGAATGATAGCTCACAAAGAAAAGTTCTCCATTAAAAATTGCTTTCCAGTAAGAATGAGTCTTTTTTTTGTTTTTTTTACTCATATATATATATATATATATATATATATATATATATATATATATATATATATATTGTCCATAATGAGTTACGTTATTTAGTGGGCAACACTGAGTTGTTATCCCCAATTCCCCAATGTCCCCCCTCCCCATCCCAATCAGCTGGATACCCTCCTCCATGGGTCGTCTGGATCAGTCCTTGTGGCAGGGGACCATGGATAGCCTAGTACTCAGCCTGGTCCTCCTGGCCCAAGTGTGTTGTTACTGAGGGGTGCCATGCCTCTGAATAGTCTCCCCCACCACGGGTCTCACAATCTTTCCGCCCCCTCTTCCGCTCAGTTCCCCAAGTCGTGGCGGGTGAATATTAAGGCTGCTTTAATGTTGTGAGCTAAGAATGAGTCTTAAAGTATAGTTTGGCTTATTAAATGTTCTGTGTTAATGCTTCATTAAAACATTGGTAATGGAAGACAAGGAATCATTGAGATCGTTGTCCTTAAATGATTACTTAAGTGTATAAACAATGCAATATGTTCATGTACTAACAATCTCGATGTGAAGTGTGAGGGGGTTATTTACCAATTACTACATGCTAATTTAAATGATGTTTGTCTGCCAGACTGTTAGACTGTTACTAAATAGTTCTTAAATTGTTCTGCAATGAATACAACAAAATATATATATTCACCTACCTGAATATTGTTATATTATAGTATTTACTTTCTCTTGTAATACTTGATTATATACAGGATCCCTTGCCACAAGGACTAATACAGACAGCCCACGGAGGAGGAGGATATCCAACTGATCAGGGATGGGGGGGGGAATTGGAGAATTCGGGATAACAACGCATTGTTTGCCCACTAAATAATGTAACTCATTATGGACAATAAATATATATTTAAAAAAAATTGGGGGGATTACCAAAGAATTAACCAGTTTATAAAGAATATATATATTCTTTATATATATATATATATATATATATATATATATATATATATATATATAT
>PVHP010049537.1:0-12125 GCA_004024765.1 Zapus hudsonius
CCTGGTACCAAAACTGTTGCGGTCAGCTTTCTAGTTGCTGCGCAGAGAGAACCCAAGCAAAAGCGGCTTGTAGAGGAATGGGTTTATTTGGCTTACGGACTCGAGGGGAGACTCCATTCTGGCAGGGAAAACGATGGCATGAGCAGAGGGCTGGACATCACCTCTGCCACAGCACTGCAAACAGCGGCAGGAAGGTGTGTCAAATACTGGCAAGGGGAAGCTGGCTTATAACCCCCATAAGCCCACCCCCAACAACACAGCTTCATCAAGGTTGTAAAACCCAAACTGCCATCAGCTGAGGATCGATCTATCAGCACACATTCAATTGTTTGTGGGGGACACCTTTATCAAACCATAACACCCATAGATGATGTTCTCTGGCTTGTGAGAGCAGCGCTTATTTTAATTGGTCACTTCCTCTGCAATTTTTCTTGGGCCCTGATCAGTGTGACAGAGATTTTTTTGCCCAGTGCTAGGCACTCATATTTCTCCTTGTTACTCTGATGAGCCTTTGCTCTCCCTGGTATTCACCATCTGTAAAAAGCAGGTTCTGTAAGTGTGAAAGCAGCATTAATCAGTGGGGATAAACTTGTATTTAGAAGTTTTTTAACATCCTTATTATCAATAATTGGACACTTGTATGAGCAAATCTTGTGGTGGCACCCCAATTTCCCTCCTCCCTGTCCACAAATCACTGGGGTCCTCAGTGGAAAAACTGTTTTTTCCACTGAGGTTTGGGGATTATGAATTGCACAAGAGGTAGCCATTTTTTTCTCCTCTTTTGTGTGTTGTTGCTGAGGGGAGCAATGTCTCTAGAAGGTTTGTTGATGGGCATAATGTCTTCATTTTGCCAAAGAACAGTTGGAAGCATTATTCAGGGTAAGTGATCTTCCAAGCCATAGGCTTTAGACTCAGTGTTCAGTACCATGCATGAATTTGCTCCCAAATGGGTGTGCTTCATTTACATTTAAAGACCTGTTGATGATCCCCCAAAATTACATGCTACTATTTCACCAGTAGGTACTTCTTGCCTGCCTGGTGGATTTTGTAGCATGCAAATTTCACAGTTTGTTTGCAATGTTTATGATTTTCCCCAAAGCAACACACATAACACATTCCATCATATAGGCAGATAACTGCAGAGAGATGGCTTAAGTCTCAGTTCCAGCATGATTGTGCTGCCCCAACTCCCCACGCTTGTCTTCTGCAATTAAATCTTAAAATCTAATTCTTTTGGGTAACCAAGCACTTTGGCAATGGCCTGCATTGTTTTAGGGACTTCATAGGCCTCCCTGAACAACAATGAATAGATGTGACCAATTTTTGGCACTGGAATTTAGGAGCAACAGCTTAAGTTTTAGGTGAAGCTTTCTACACCCCAGAAGGGTACTTTCCCCTAATCTCTCTCTCTTTTTCTCTCCCCCTTCCCTCCCTCTGTAAAAGTCTTATATCTTTTCATTAGCTAACAAAGAATAAGGTTTCTATAGTACGTATTCATACTGTTTTTAGTGTATCCTTCCTCTCCTTCCCTTCCCCTGTGCTCCATAGACCTTCCTAACCTCTGTGCTTTGCTCCTTCAATCCCCTGTCCATTCTCCCTCCTCTACTCACCTCAGGTAATTTTTTGGCGGAACCTTTAGCATCTCTTGAATACAGAATCATATCCACTGAAAATAAGGCTAATCTGACATCTTCCTTTCCAATTTTTATCCCTTTTACTATTTATTCCCTTGGATAATTGCTCAAGCTAAGACTTCAAGTATTATGATAAATAACAGTCATGAGAGCAAACAACCCTGTCTTGGTCTGTGGAACTATGCACTCTTGATGTGGATAACATGTCTTGATTTCGTGTGTTGCTTGTTATACATTTGGGTTTGCTCATATAGAGATAATCCTTTTGTCTTGTGGAGAATGTAGCTAGAGTGGCTCCACTGGCAGAAACATGATGGTATAAAGTCAGGAGACATCTAGTAACAGACAAGTGTCTGGACCACAAACTCTTTGAACCTTGGCCTGGATAATGCTTGTTGATCTCTTCCAGTAGAGGAAAGGGCCCTTTGCTGAGGATCCTGTTCATCCTGTTGGAACCAAGGTGGCCAAAGCATGTCTATTTTAGGTGAAGGAGAGACCCAATTGCACATTCACTGGGGTCCTATGCCTGTCCACCTTGGCTGCATTTAGATGGCCTATGCATATCTGGTTTGGACAGAAGTGAGAGCAATCATAAGCTTACTGGGTTGAGTGCAAAGGGGAGACTATACTGTCTTCAATTTGGTCCAGTGCTGAGTAACCTTGTCCTGCTTGCTCAGTGTAGATGTCATACACTAAGTTCTGGGTTGGGCACAGTGAGAAGACTAGCCTACCATGATCCAACCCCCCCCCCAAAAAAAATCTACTGTTGTCGCTTGCTGTATATGTTTGTGATGGTTTGAACAAAAAAAATGTCCCTATAGATAAATGTGTTTGAATACATAATCTCAAATTAGTGACTCTGTTACATTACATTGTTGACTATTCAGTAGGTGGAATCTTGCTGGACAGAGTGTGTCACTAGAGGACAGGATGTGTGGTCTTATAGTCCTTGGAGCTGGGTTTCCCTAATTCCTCTATATTAATGTGAAGTAGTGATGCCTGCTGTCTGCTCCCCTGCCATGTTTTGCCCTCTAGGATGAATAATTCCTATCATAACTATAAGCCAATATAAAACATTTTCTTCCTTGAGCTGCTCATGGTTAGGCATTTTGTCTCAGCAACTAGAAAGTAACTGATATATTACATATTTTATAAAATTTAAAATTTTAGTCAATTGCTTTCTGAGTAATGGTTAATGTCATTTTAAATCTATTTGATTATATTTTGATACTACTATACATACAATGACATTTCCATTTTTAATACTTTATTTATTTGTAAACAGAGAGAGGAGAGAGAACCAGAGAGTGAGAGTGAGAGATGTATGTGCCACTTTGTGCATCTGGCTTTATATGGATACTGAGGAATCAAACCAGGGTAATTAGGCTTTGCATCCAAGTGCCTTAACTGCTGAGAAATATCTAGAGTCTGATTTTTTTCTTTTTGTAATATCTTTATTATGAATAAGTATATACATTGTATGAGCAAATCTTGTGAGGATGTCCCTGTTTCCCTCTTCTGTGTCCCATACCCACTGTGGTACTTCCTTGGTGCACACACTAGATGTGTCCATAGGTTAGTGAGTTAAGAAACGCACCAGAGATAGCCAGTTTTTCTTTCTCCTTTTTATTTCTTCCCCCTTGTCTATTATTGCTGAGTGGGGCAATGTCTCTGGATATAATCCCCCAGCATAGCTCTTACATTCTTACCACCTCCTGTTCTGCTCAGTTGCTTGAGTCATAGTGGGTGAGTTTTGAGTCAGCTTTATTGTTGAGATCTTAAATATCTCTGGATCTCTGCCCTTGGTTGTGTTGGGTATCCTTAGTGTCCATCTCAGTTGACCTTTCCTGGGTTATCAGACTTACTGTTGTGATTGGTCTCCTGTTTGTCTCATCTCTCTCTCTCTCTCTCTCTCTCTCACTCTCTCTCTCTCTCTCTCTCTCTCTCTCTCTCTCTCTCTCTCATAGGTTTCTTTTGGGTCCTTTGTGAAGACTAGCTGTAGTTTGTCTCCTGCCAGGATATCAGCCATCATCCAATGTCTAATTGGTGGAACTGGGCTGTCCCCTGCTAGTTCACTGCCTTCTGAAAAATAGAAACAGAATCTCCATCAGAGAGTGAGATCAATATAGGTTAAATGAGACAACACTGTTATTTTGGCTAGCTCCTAATGGGTGTAGCCTCTCTGTAGCTCTCTGGTAGTGGAAATTTCCCACATGAGCCTGAGATCTTGGTCCCCATAGGATTATGCTGTGGATGCCAGTTCCAGTTAAGTGTTCCTTGTCACTAAGCAGATCTCTTAGTCAATCATTAAGCTATTGATTACCCTCGGTTTAGTACCACTGTTGCACAGATGAGCATTGTTTGACTTGCTGGTCTCTTCCATACTGCCGTGTGTTCTGCATTCTTGCGAAAACTGTCTATATTTTATATCAGTGGTCTCTGCTTTCTCCCAATATCATTGACCAATTTCCCCTGGCAGCTCATGCAACACCTTCCAGTGCTACACATGCTACCATCTGGGAGCTGGTTACATTCTGGATATAGCAGAATCTCTTAGTGTTTGATGACACTCTGTGATTTTTTTTTTTTTTTGGCAATAGGGTCTTACTTTAGGCCTGGCACAAGTATTCAAGAGCTTTGACATAAGTCTGTCATGTTTTGGAGACCTCATGGTTCTCTTTGATCAACAGCTCAGTCTGGGAAGGAACCAGTAACTGGGACAGGGAGATGGAGGCCTGAGTAATTATTCTAGAGATTAGGCTTCCTCCCATTCTATCCATGGCCCCTCTTACCTGGTGGCACCTGACATTTCTTAATTGAATTAATCATGTTACAAAAGATCACTCACCCTAACTGCTCCAAGTTTTATACTTTTTATGTGGTAAGACATTTACTGTCTTACCACATAAAATATTCATTACCAAATAAATATTCCAATTACCAAATTTCAATTACCAAATAAATATACCAAATAAATATTCATTCTTTTATTACCCCTCAATTTTTTAGTACTGTGCTAATTTATATTATGTGGGAAAAGAGACTTTTCAGTTCTGGTTAAGAATCTTGAGATTATCGTGGTTTATCTTGTTGAAGAAAGGTAGTCATTCTTTATGGAGAAATGTAGAATGGGAGGGAGATAGCCATTTAAAGAAGAAACTCTAGGCTTAGAAGTGTTCATTATTACAGAGTTCATGCTGAATTTTTCAGGGTTCTATTCTGATTTTGATTTTGATTCATTTTGGACACTTCTAAAACAAAAATGAAATCCTCTTATTGGCTTTGAGTAATGGTTCTTTATTAAACATTATAGAAAACAGAAAGTTACTAGATCTAATTCCTGACAAGAACAGTGATTCTTCTCAGATTTGAACTTGTGCAGGAATCAATTAAAAGACTTCCAAAATGTATATTTTAAGAAGATAGATATAGAAATACCAGTTTAGATATTTGCATTTTAGTTTAATTTTAAATATTATTTTATTTATTTATTTCCAAGGGGAGAAGTAGGGGAGAAGAGAGAGGGAAACATAGAATGAAAGAAAGAGAGAGAGAGAGACATACATACAGACAGACAGACAGACAGAATGGGGATGCCAGGACATGTAGCCACTGCAAACAAAGTCCAGATGCATGTACCACTCTTTGCATCTGGCTTTATATGGGCACTAGAGAATGGAATCTGGTTTTTAGGCATTGCAAGCAAGCACCTTCACCAATGAGCCATCTCTCCAGCATGAAATCTGCATTTCTAACAAGTTCCTGGGTAAAGCAGCTGTTCCTGCTGGCATAGGAACTCATATTCGAATATCAGTAGATTAGGTAATCCATTTACCAACACTGATATTCCAAAGCAAGTTCTGAGGATGATAATGGTGATAATGATGTTACTAAATACCATTTCAAGTTTTCAGGTAAAATTAGCAAAAACAAACAAAATTACACTTCTCTATCACTCCGGATTTCCATAATCCTTTTATATCGAGACCATGTTCAAAAATTTCACTTAATAATCCACATTACAAAAGAGAATTATAAACATAAGGATGATTGTACACTGACAACTACAGTCTCACAAAGTGGAAATGCATTAAACAATGAAGGATAGTGCAGCACCTCTAAAAATCTTCAGGAATATATGAAATTTCTTCTAAATATTTCAATCTTTTTTTTCTCTTTGAGAGAGAAAAACAGTGAAATAGAATTCATTCATTTTTGAAAGTAGGAAAAAAATGTTATCTTAGTTTTAAGAAAGCATAGTGACTCTGTTTAGGCTGCTATCCTTGTTTCCAAAACTTTGATTTATCAATTATCCATCCTAACCAAATCCAAACATATATCTATTCTTGTACTTTACTATGTTGCTTAGAATTTCAATGTTATGTTAAAGTTTTAGATTTCTGAACCTTTGTGTATATGTGTATGTGTAGGCATGCATGCTTACTTGTATCTGTGTTTAACAAAGTGAGTTGTTAGACATGACATCCAAGTTATGTGTTTCCTTCTAATAAACATTTTCACTTTAAAAATTTTTAAATAATGAACTTTGTATTATCATTCCACCATCAGGTGTGTCAATTCTGTGGTGCATGGACAACTTACACCATTGCATGAATGGAATCCAAGACACTTTTAGGTCACAATGCCATGACACAATACACCTGGGAATTAAATTATTTTTAAAGATTAAAGGAACAGGAGACCAGATTTTAACATATGACATATTAACCTGAAAGGTTAATATCTTAATTTCTAAATTCTTCATTTGCAACATAGTTAATTATACAATGTAAGGTTTTAAGCACATTGTATCTCTATAATGTTTGCTAATATTTCTAACTATGTAACTACATTCTCACAATTTTATTTCAAAATGACTTTTTATTTACTGAGATCTCCAAATGAATCAGAACACTTTGTTTCAAAATAATGATATAACATTTAATATGCTAAAGTTTTAATTACTATTACTAGTTTAAAAATATATGTTGACACTCTAGTCCTTTTGAAAGCAATTTTTTCTCTTGATACTTTGAATATTTTGATAATTTTCACTAAAGAACATAGAGTAAATTCAACTTTAGGAAGAATGAGATAGATATATTTATTAGTAAGTCTACCATTGGATGATTCTTGAATTGTACACATGCTTCTTTATAAATTCAGTTACAAAACAAACATTCCAAACTCTGATTTCTTTTCATTTCACTATACAGACTGTTCTTAAAATTATGTAAAATAAAGGATGAAAATTATATTTAACTAAATGATAATTTAATTTTCTCCCACCTTTAATATCTAAGAAAATTGTCCTTTTTAATTATCATAATGTAAAACAGGTGCAACCGAAGATAATTCAGATTCATTCACCATTTTTAAAATAAAATTATTTGTTTGTCATTTTGTTTTAAAATAAGAAGCATATTTAATCTTCATCCTCATTTCCTGACTTACAACTACTTAATATACTTTGATTTTGCAAGTTGTATTTTTGAGTGCTATTGAGAAAAGTGATAGCTAGAGACTTATAGAGGGAATCTGCATTAGAGCTGGTTGCCCAGAGAACCAATCATGTGATTAAAATGATGGACATTTTTTCTACTACATGCTAACCTCTAATGAGGGGATCATGAATTTTAAGTTGATCCCCAGGGTTGAGTCATTTAATCAACATGCCTATGTAATGGGGCCTTCAGCAAAACTCACAGCTACAAGATTTAGAGAGTTTTCTAGGTAAAAGAACATATGGAGGTGGCAGAAGGATGATAATTTAGGACTGGTTTTAGAAGCTCAAGCACATACATCCCTTGGTCATTTACCACCTCTTTGGGAAATTCATCTGTACATTACAATATCTATTATAATAGTTAAACGTCTAAACATAAGGGAAATTATTTCCTGATGTATTTAATTCACTCTTTCAAATTATTAAACTGAAAGAAAGATTCAAGGCTATTCATATATATATATATATATATATATATATATATATATATATATATATATATATATATGCAAAATTTAGGATTTGTGGTTGTCATTTCAAGTGTTCAAGTGTACAGAAAAGTCTTAAGAGATTGAGCTCTTAATGTGTGTGGTCTATCCTCTTGCCACTTAGTGTCAATATTGAACTGAATTTAAAAAACTGCTTTTTCTCAAGAAAAAAATAAGAACATGTATCTTGGCATAGCCATGTAAGTTGCTGACAGATTAATATAAGAATTTGCTTGGCTAGATTGTCGCTAACACATGGAAATGTGATCTTTAGCAAAAGAAAGCATTAGATACCATAGCATAAAAAACATTAGGTTCTTGGATAATATGTTATATAGGACCTTTTAAGTGTTGTATTTTGATATTCTGAAATTGGTAAAATGGATATCAAACAGTATTGTTTCAGCATTAATCACCCTCATGTAATAGTATGTAGAGTCTCTTCCAGATATCAGATCAATGTCTACTCTGACACCTGTTTTATTTTCATGGGCTGTTGATACACAAGGGACTTGAAAATGTACCATCTGGCCTACACTAAAATCATTTGCTGATTGTTGGAGTCAGTATTCTTTCTCATTGCTGTGACAAAGAACCCACCAAAAGCAGTTGATAGGAGGAAAGGGTTTAATATGGCTTAAAGTTTTGAGGAGAAGTTTTATCATGGCAAGGAAAATGAGAGCATCATCAGAGGCTTGATATCACCTCCTCCAGAGTACTGCAAACAGCAGGAAGGTGTGCCAATCACTGGCAAAGGGAAGCCAGGTTTAACCCTTAAAAGCCCACTCCCCAATAGCACAGCTCCAACAAGTTTCCAATTCCCAAATTACCATCAGCTGGGGTTGAAGCACCCAGAACACATTAAGTTTTTGGTGGACACCTGAATCAAACCAGTACAATCTGCCCTGCCCCCTCCAAATAACCATACATGATGTAAAAAGCAATGCATTCAGTTTAACTTCAAAAATGCCCAAAGTTTTTATAATCAATTTCAATGATGCTCAAACATCCCCATAATCTAAGTACTTTAACTGCACAGTAAATAATACCAAAAACAAAGCAAACAAACAAAAAACATAAATGCACATAACAAATTCACACTGCAAAATATATTGCTCCATAGCAAAAAACAGATTGAATCCATACAAGATTTAAAATAAACAGGGCAATATCAAACTCTATAACACCAAGTCCAGCAACAATGTCTGGAGTTCCATTTCTGCCCCTCCAGTCAGGCTACTCAGAGTCCCAGAAAACTCCATCCATTGCTGGCAGCTATCCTTAGCAGCCATCCCATAATCCTGCCATTTAACTGTGACTCCACTAAAATGCACAGTTCATTCTCAGAGGTCCATTGTGCTCACAAACAGGTTATTCAGCATGCATACTTCACTGCTCATGTCTATTTCCATAAAAGTAAACCATGATGCAAATCCAATGTCCCTCTCTTCCTGCATTTGTTATACTGTATAGTACCAGGTGGGCTACCAATTAATCCAGGAGGGAAAAAAAGCCGACTTTGAAGAGCAGTAAAACTTCAATATTCTGGCCTCTTACTTCAAGAAACTCTGCATTCTTCCTGTTGTCCCAGTGCCAATTATATGGCCCAATCTCAGTGGATAGTCTCCCCCACCACGGCTCTTACAATCTTTCTGCCCCCTCTTCCGCATAGGTCCCTGAGTCATGGTGGATGAGTATTAAGGTTGCTTTAAGGTTGTGAGTTTAGGCGTTTTTGTGTCAAAGATTGTTGGTTTCTGTCTCAATGGCTTATCCTGTGTAGATTGAATGTCTTTGGCTGTGGGTCCCTCGTTCCCCCGTCCTTTTCTGCGGGATTCCATATGGATCCTTCAGGATATGACTGTGGTGACTCCTCTCTTGCCAGAATCTCAGGTATCGGCCTACGGTCAGTTGATAGGGTTAGATGGGCCCCAGCTCTCTCACTGCATCCTGAAAAATACAAGAACAATTTCCATTGGAGAGTGTGATCAGTGTAGGTTAACAAATATACACATTTCTGGATTACCTAGATTTTATTTTTAGTAGCCTCCCCATCAATCGCTCCCACAGTGCATCTTGTCTCAGGAGCCCAAGAGTACGGGATCCAGTATTTATCGCCCTGAATACCAAGTTCCAGATAAGGGGTCCCCCTCACTAAGTGGAAAATTGGCCGAATTAGAAAGCTGTTGATTGTCTCCCCCAGGCCCAGGCTCCTCCCTTGCACAAGTACTCCTTTCTTGGTTTGCTGTTCTCTCCCAGTAGAGGGTGTGGTCAGCCTCCTCATGACCACAGATTGTGTTTCGTGTCAGTGGTCTCTGTTTACTTCAGCTGTTGTTGATCATTTTCCCCTGGCAGCCTGTGCAGTTCCTTCTAGCACTATATTAGCTGCCTTCTGGGGGCTGGATACCATTCCGGACGTTGAAGGGTCTCTCGATGCTGGACAATGGCATTCTGTGGTTTCTTCAGCAACAGTGTTTTGCCTCAGGCCTAGGGAGGGCACCCAAGAGCTTTGACAGAATTCTGTCATGTTGTTGGAATTTCATGAGTCGCTTTGGTCAACAGCTCAGTGAGGGAAGGAACCAGTGGATGGAATCAGGGGTTGTCCAGCTGCTCTAATTATTCACAGGCTTAGACTCTCTCCCTAACACTCATGGCCCCTCTTGCCAGATGACGCTCACTACTTACTCAATAGGTTACAATATGCTCGTGAGGATTTTATATTTTTGAACCTAATATGGTTTATCCACAAGTTTAAGCCATTCCCCTCCCCCATCCCTTACCCCTCATTCATAAACTCTCACTTCTTTCTACTAGTCTTCATAAAGAACACAGTTACCCTGGTTAAGGACCACATATGAGGGAGAATATGTGGCGTCCAATTCTCTGTTCTTTTGAGTGTTCGCTTAGTAAGATATGCTCGAAGTCAGACCATTTTTTCCTAAATTTCGATATATCATTTTTTCCTTTCAGCTGAGTAAAATTCCATCCTGTGAATATACCACAGTTTCTCTGTCCATTCCTCGATGGATGGGCATTTGGGCTGATTCCAATTCTTGGCTATTATGAATTGAGCTGCTATTAATATAGTTGTACAAATGTTTCTGTGTTGAGATGTGACATCTTGTGGGTAGATGCCTAGTAGAGGGATAGCTGGGTCCATTGGTAGTTCTATGTCTATTGTGTTCAGGATTCTGAACACTGCTTTCCATAGTGGTTGAACAAGTTTGCAATTCCACCAGAAGTGAATGAGGGTTCCTTTTTCCCCGCATCCACACCAGCAATGATTGTTGTTAGTTTTCTTTATTATTGCCATTCTGACCAGGGTGAGGTGGTATCTCATTGTGGTTTTGATTTGCATTTCCCTGATGCTTAAGGATGCTGAGCACTTTCTTAAATGAGTCAAGGCCATTTGTGTTTCCTCCTCCGTGAATTCTTTGTTGAGATCAGTGCCCCATTTTGTGAGGGGGCAATTTGGGTTTTTGCTATTAATTTTTTTGAGTTCTCTGTAGGTTCTGGAAATCAGGCTTCTGTCTGTGTTGTAACTGGCAAATATCATCTCCCAATTTGAAGCGGGGTCTAAAGACTTTGAGAACGGTGTTTTTGTCAGTACAAAAGCTTTTGAGCCTGATCAGCTCCCATTGGTTATGTGACTGTTGCACTTCCTAGGCTACTAGAGATTTGTTCAGGAAGTTGTTCCCTACTCCTATCTCATATAAGGTTCCTCCAATTTTTTCTTCCAGGGTGTTCAGGGTTACAAGCTTGATATTGAGGTCTTTGATCCATTTGGATTTGATCGGTGAGCATGGTGAGAGGAGTGGGTCTATTTTCATTTTTTACACGTGTTTGTCCAATTTGTCCAGCACCATTTGTTGAAGATGCTATCTTTGGCTCAGCATACATTGTTGGCACCCTTGTCGAAGACTAAGAAGCTGAAGTTATTTGCATTAAAGGCTGGGTCTTCAATTCTATTCCACTGGTCAGACTGTCTGTTTTTCTGCCAATACCATGCTGTTTTAGTTACTATGGCTTTGTAGTCTGTTTTAAAGTCAGGTATGATGATACCTCCTGCGTAATTTTTTCTGCTCAGAATAGTTTTTGCTATCCGAGGTCTCTTACCCTTCCAGATAAATTTTGAGATTATTTTTTCAATGTCTGTGAAGAAGAAGGTTGGAATTTTTATTGGCATTGCGTTGAATCTGTAGATTGCTTTTGGCAGGTTTGCCATTTTTACTATATTTATTCTCCCTATCCATGAGCATGGAATATCTTTCCATCTCGTCACATCCTCCTCTATTTCCCTTTTGAGTGTTTCAATATTTTCCTTATATAAGTCTTTCACTACCTTGGTTAGTGATATTCCCAGGTATTTTATTTTATTTGAGGATATAGAGAACGGGACAGTTTCTCTGATGTCTTTTTCCAAATGTTTGTCTTCTGTATATAGAAAGGCTACTGATTTTTGTGTGTTAATTTTGTATCCTGCCACTCTGCTGAAGGCAT
>PVHP010049538.1:0-12133 GCA_004024765.1 Zapus hudsonius
AAATCGCAGAATAAATAATATTTTTAAAAGCGTAAGCACACTTGGAGAATGCCATATCCAGCTTCTCCCTGGGGCAAGTTCCTACTGGAGAGTGTTCCAGTGGTTTGGCCACATTCCCAAAGTCAAGGTCAGGAGCTCTCAAAGTCCTGTGTCCCCAGCAGATGCTGCAGAGGGATAGGAAGCTCTTTGGCTGGGAGGGAATCCCAGGTCAGAGTGCCCACAGAGAGAAGCTTCTTGCTGCTTTTGTCCCCAGGGCAGAATCTGTTGTTAACCACTTTTTAAAAATGTGCTTGTGTAGGTGGGTATCTATGTGTGTACAGGTACATGTCGAGGCCAGAGGGCAACCTGGGGTGTCATCCTCAGGAACACTGTCCACCTCCTTTGAGATGGGGATCTCTTATTGGCCTGGAGCTCCCCAATTAAGCTAGATTGGATGGACAGTGTGCCACAGGGACCCTTCCGTCTCCACCTCCTCTAGGCTTCTTATGGCATACACCACCTTGCTTGGTGTTTTTACATTGGATGCTGGGGACTGAACTCAGATCTTCATGCTTGGGAGCCAAGCACTTTACCACGTGAGCTATCTGCCCAGCCCTTTCTGAACATTTTTTAAGTCCATAAACATTTATCAGGAAAAGGCCTGCTCCTCAGTTTTTGCCCCTGGCTTCTTTGGCCCAGTTTCCACAAAGCTGATGGCTCTCACACCTTCCTCTTCCCTTCTTCCTCTGTCTGTCTCTCCTCACGGCCCTAAGCAAGCCTGCAGATTGCAATCCAATGCCAAGACATACTTGAGATATATAAGCACTGTTTTATTGATTCAAGCATCTTGTCCCCACAGAAAGAATTGTGAAGAAATACTGCAGTGTGGGAGGGACTCTCCTTTGTTACTTCAAAGGCAGAGTTCCTCAGGCAGCCAGACAGCACCTTTGACCTTTGGCTGGAACTTGGTAAGAACATGCACCATGAGCTCATGGGACAGGCTGGGGTCTGGCCTAGCCAGCACCATGAAGGCTTAGGCTGCAGAAGAAGGGTGGGGGCGGCACTCAAGTCTCCTCAGGCGCACAGGCTCTGAATGGTTAAGTGTGCTTTCCAAGGGATGGTGGGTAAATGAAGAAAGAGAATTGAGAAAAGGGATAGCCATTGTCTGACTCTCAAGGTTACCTGTTGAGAAGAGGCTGCGGCTCCCTGTGGTCTGGAAAAGCAATTCCTGTCCGATACCTTTCTAATAAAGAAGAAAGACACTTTCGTTAACAATGCCTTGTATTTATCTCACGGCTCTCTCTAGAGGTGCCAAGTGCTTTAGAGATGTTATCTGTGTGCAAAGCTGATGAGTAGGTGGGAAGACCTTCTGCTGAACCCAGTCCTTCTGTCCCTAATCCAATCAGTTTGTCTGCAGTGGCCAGACTTCTTTCTGGTGATGATGATTAACTTGATAATCCAAGATCATTCCTGGAGAAGGTGTCATATGCCAGGGTGGCTGTCCCCCACTTCTGCCCTGGATCCTTCAGTGCTTCTTGGAGTCAGAAGTCTCACTCCAGCTGTCTCTTTTTTCTTTCTTCATTTTTTTGAAGCGGAGTCTCACTCTAGCCCAGGTTACCCTGGAGCTCACTCTATATCTCAGGCTGACCTCAAATTCACAGAATCTTCCCACCTCAGCCTCGAGAGTGCTGGGATTAAAGGTGTTTGCCACCATGCCCGGCCTTTATTTATTATTATTATTTATATTTTTAAAGTATTTATTTGAGAGAGAGAGGGAGAAGAGAGAGGCAGATATATAGTTAGAGAGAATGGGCACACCAGGGCCTCTTGCCACTGCAAATGATGCCACCTTGTGCATCTGGCTTTATGAGGGTACTGGGGAATTGAACTCAGGTCCTTAAGCTTTGTAGGCAAGTGCCTTAACTGCTGAGCCATCTCTCCAGCCCTTTATTATTTTTTGAGACATGATTTTACTCTGTAGCCCAGACTTCTTGGAGCTTACTAAATATCCCAAGCTGGCTTTAAACTCAGCAATTCCCTGCTTCAGCTTCGTGAGTGCTGGAATTAAAGGCATGAGCTATCACACTTGGCTCTCCAGCCTGTCTTACACTAAGGGTGCTTTATTCAACAGAAGGTATTCACAGACAGGGCCCATCAGAAGAGCTGAGCCTCATGGAGTTCTAGCCCTGGGAAGCCATCCTCTCTTTCTCTTTTGTTTTGGAGTCACCTGGTCTGGATCTGTCCTCTGGGACTCGTTTCCTTCCATCACTCCTTTCTCCAGGCCTCTTTCTCTGCTGCTCCCCGTCCCCTCCAACCCCCTTAGCTTGCCTCCAGGTGGCCAGCTTGACCCTTGGGTTTTCAGTTTCAGGGCAGGTGACTCTTAGATCCTCCTATGAGTGGAAGCCAACTGGCTCAGCTCTGGTGTCACACTTGGTTGGTCCTGGCTGGCTGGAGGGGGCAGGCCTGGTGGTTGGGGAGCCTTCTTCTTCCCTTCATTCCCAGTCTTCTCTTTGCTTGGAATGGCCTTGGCCTTGATACCAGATGACCCTCAGGCCCCTGTATCCCTTTCTCTGAGAGGCACTCCAGCCACCCCCATTCCTGTCCAACCCATCTGCTGTGTACCACCTCTGAGCCCTCGCCTCCTCCACACTATGTGACTGTTTGCTCATGGGTATTCTTCATTACCCTCCGGCTAGCACAAGTGCCTTTAGGGGGTACCCTTTCTGTCTTGCTCATTTTTGAATCCTGAATGCCAGAGTGCTCAGGGTTCACTGAGTGAACGAATGCTTGAAAAACAATCTCTCATCGCACAAAGGCTTCACACGCTTTGTCTTTATGCTAATATTTTATTAGTCGTGGAAGAAATGTTCCTCCTTTTTAATAAGCGCTCATCATGACCCAATAAAGAGGTTTAAGAAAAAAGTGCCGTTCGCTAGCAGGTTTTCTGACTTTGGGGAAATAAAGGTGGTACCGTGGGCTGTCGCCACAGTGCAGTGATCTGCCCCTGTGGCTCAGGGGTGCTTGTGCCTTTATTACAATGAGTGTTGGAGGTGTTGGGGATTCAGCATCCGTACTGTGTGCCACAACCTTTTTATTTTTATGACAACACACATATAGCTCTAGATTTGCAATTATATTACCTATGTCCATGTTGATTCGGTATCATCTGCTTCATGAATTTATGTTGGGATCGCTTCACTTTTAAATCTGTAGCCATAATTATTTTTTAATTTTTTAAAAAATATTTTATTTATTCATTTTTCAAGCAGAGAGATACAGAGAGAGAGAGAGAGAGAGAGAGAGAGAGAGAGAGAGAGAGAGAGAGAGAGAGAAAGAGCACCAGGGCCACTGCTTTGTGTGTCTGGCTTATGTGGGTCCTGGGGAATTGAACTCAGGGCCTTAGGCACTGGAGGCAAGTGCCTTAACCGCTGAGCCATCTCTCCAGCCCTATTTTTTAATTTTTATTTATCTATTTGTAAGCAGAGAGAGGCAGGAAAAAGAGAGAAAGGGGGGATGGGCACACTAGGGCCTTCAGCTGCTGCAGAGGAACTCCAGATGCAGGCACCACTGTGTGCATCTGGCTTTACGTGGGTACCAGGGATCAAACCAGGGCTGTTAGGCTTTGAAGGCAAGTGCCTTAAGGGCTGAGTCATCTCTCCAGCCCTGTCACCATAATTTTATACTTGACACATGGCTTGAGTGGGAGAGAGGATCGTAGATGGAGAATGGTCTGGCCCAAATCCTGTCGGAGTATCCCATGGGTATCCTCACCCCACCCCTACTCCTGGCCATTGGCTTAGGGGAGCGTCACACTTTTGCCTACCAGGCCCAGGTTGAAATGGTGTGGGTGAGGGCCAGGAGGTGAGCATTGGCTTGCCTATGTTTTCAGTGCATCCACATACCTCATCATTCCTCACTGGAAGAGCCTCTTCCTCCGTTTCCAAGTCTCCCATGATCCTCCTTGGCAACATGCTAATGTCTTCTGGAGTGTGGCAGCCGTGGTGCTGGTATGGAGGCGTTTGGATGTAAACACCTTTTAATCCACTATTAAGCCCTTCACTTTAAGTCCTCATAGCATTAGCCGTAATGAACTCTTCACATACTATGTCATTTTTATATGCTGCTTCCCCAGGAACGGCCGCGTAATTTAGCGTTAATTAATGATGACTTATTGCAAATTATGTTACTGACTTACTGATGCTCCTGGGTGATACACACATGGTTCAGATGAAATCATAACATTATTACTTAGTATTCGCATAGCACTTCACACGTCCCAAACACTTGGTAATTGAGTTAGCTGCATTGTCACTATCCTTCATGCCGGGTCAGTAGAGGTGTCTCTCATTATAGGTAAACTTGACACTCTGAATTTCTAACTTGCTAAATTGATACAGTCGAGAAACTCCATCTAACCATCCCAGTGAATAGAATAAGGTGTGTAGGACTTGGGTTCATCAGGCATTTCAGAGAGAGAGGCACTTATGAGGCACAGGGTGATAGGTTGACTCTGCCAGGCATTTTATTTATTTATTTATTATTTATTTATTTATTTATTTGCAAGGAGAGAGAGAGAGAGAGAGAGAGAATGAGTGGGTGGATGGTGTCAGGTCCTCCAGCCATTGCAAATGAACTCCAGATGCATGTACATTTGGCTTTATGTGGGCACTGGGGAATCAAACCCAGGTCATTAGGCTTTGCAGGCAAGCACCTTAACCCCTGAGCCATCTCTTCAGCCTCTCAGTCATGGAATTTTAAATGATCAGGACATTTAGGGAGTGTAACTTCACCCGAGCTAAGAGAAAGGGCAAGTCAATGGTCAAAGGGATCTTTGAAAAACTCCACAAAGGAAGCTGGGTGTGGTGGCTCATGCTTGTAATCCAAGCACTCAGGAGACCGAGATAAGAGAGGACTCCTGTGAGTTCCAGGTTTTCCTGGGGAGGGAGGGAGGGAGGGAAGGAGAGATCGTTCTAGCTCAGCTGAGGCTAGACCTTGTCTCTCTCTCACGCACAAATAAAACACTGAGGAAAAATAAATCATTGGACCATGTGGCGGTTGATGTCTTTTGTCAGCTTAGTTGGATCAGGAATCAGGTAAGAGCCATGTCTATGGGGCAGGCCTGTGAGTACAATGTTACTGTCCAGAAGGCTGGAGGAAGACCTTCCCTAGAGCAGACAGCTCTTCTGATAGAGGCTCTAGGAAAAAGCAGTGTCTTTTACCTGGCTTCCCTTGTGATTTGCTGGTGTGTGCATTTTCCCCGTTGCAACCACCCTTCATGGGCATCGGACCCCAGCTTCTTCAGTCTCACAAAGCAGACTGAAGACCTTCAGTTCCTCAGAAATCCTCCAGGCCTTCAGTGCCAGATCGGGACTCATAAATACTGAGCAGCTACTGGGTTCTCAGACTCTCTAGGCTGCAGATAGCCATCGTCAGATTGTCCAGTCTGTATCATGTGAGCCAACCTAATAAATACCTTTAATAATATATATTCATTCTAGCAGCTCTGTTCTTCTAGATAACGCTGACAAATGGAGGAAAGATTGTTAATAAACACGACCTAGGTCTTAATTGTTTTCCTATCACAAGCTCCGATCACAGTGGAGGTTGCAATCAGGGCGGCTGGGATATGTGTATACTGCACTGTAGGGTAGGGAAGGTCTCATCTTATTTTCTCATTGTCAGAGTAGAACAAGCTCAAGAATGAGGGAATGGCCAACCAGACAAACGTCACAGGACAAGGGGTTATGGGGTGGGAGAAGTCTTGGGTCATGTGATTTGAGATCGTTTCTCATCTCTCTAACCCCTATTGCTTGCCTACCACAGCTGTCCTTTTGTGCAGACACATTAAATAGTCTGAAATATTAAACACATTTATTTGAAACAATATTTTGATTTCTAATAAATGATAAGGAGAGGGGAAATGAGATTCCCCTCTGGCCAGAAAAAGGGCAATCTTCACTCTCCATGGGCAAAAGATAAGCCCAGTTGATTTGTGGAGATGATGTCAAAATTAAATTATTTTTTTTTCCAGAAACTTATATAAAAATACCCCCAACTTGTCTTTCTTGGGGAAAGCACTATTATCCTCTCCCTTTGTCACTGTTCTGCGGCAAACTCTGGGACCTTAATTAATCCCTACTCTTCATTTTATTGGCTCATTTCTGTCTTAGGCTTGCCTTGCTTGCCAACTCCATTTTAAACACAGAAATTGGCTCCCGCAACAGACAACTTGGAATTCATTTCAGGCTCAAATATGAGTAGAGCTCATATCAGAAACTTTTATTTATTATTCTTCAGCTCCTGTATCAAAGCCTTTTGATGGGACCCAAGCAAACCAGTGACACATTGAAATCAGATTAGCAATTTGCACCTTCATGGAGGGCTTAGCAGAACAGCTTTGCTCGGATACCTTTACAGAAACCTATCTGCAGGCCTCTGGAAATGTAACCGTATTCAAGTAGGTGGTGCATTCTGGGTCAGGAATGATGATTAACCGACTTGTGTCTCAAGCAGATCTGGGGTGTTCAGAAGACCAAATTTTTCTCAGAGTGTAGGGCATGTTGTTGGGGGTGACCTCTGCTCCATAGACCACTCTATTCCAGAAGCTTCCAGGAAGGGGAATGGGGAGAATGGCTCTGGAGAAAAAGCATGTGGGGTACTTGTCAGCAGTGACAACTCAGGTCATGTTGCCTCTGCTTTCCAGGTGGACTAGTTTGGACACCTGACTTCCTTGAGCCTCAGTTTCTTCACTGACAAAATGAGACAATTTATCTATCCTACAGGGTTATTATAAAGTTCAATTAAATGTGTGGTCTCTGGGTCTAAGGAGATGGCTCAGTAAAGTGATAGCTGTGCAAGCCCTTAACCACCCCATAATCCCTTGTCCCGTGATGTTTGCCATGCAAGCAAGAGGACCTGAGTTTGAATCCCTGGTACCCATGTGAATGAGCAGATGTGGCAGCCTGCTTATAATCCTAGAAGCTGAGACAGGAGATTTCCAGGGCGTATTGCCTAGCCAGACTAGCAGAATTGTCGAGCTGTGGGTTCAGGTGAGAGACCCTGCCTTAGTTATTTACTGTGAAGGGAAGAATAATTGCAGAAGACACACGACATCAACCTCTGGCCTCCACATGTATGTGCACAGACATATGAACAGACATACACATCACATCACATCCACACACAAAAACGAGGTGTCATAAGAAAGTTGGTAGATGATGAATGCACAATCCAAGACACCTTTCTTCTATTTTAAAAACACTTTTATTTATTTATTTGTGAGGAGAGAGGGGAGAGAGAAGAGAGAGAGAGAATGTATGTGCATGCCAGACCCTCTTGCTGCTGTAAACAAAATCCAGATGCATGCACCACTTTGTGCATCTGGATTTATTAAGTACTGTTGAATTGATCCCAAACCAACAGGCTTTGTAAGCAAGTGCCTTTAACTGCTGAGCCATCTCCCCAGCTCCAAGCCTTTCTTATCTTGTCATGTAGAGTGAACCATGGTGAGAGATAAAGAGAGGTGAGCACACAGGTTCAGTGAAAGACTCCTCTCCTGACATCTTCATGGAGACCCACCAAAGCACAAACATTACAACCATGTCATCCCCGCCCATGAGGCTCATAGGCAGATGAGTGAGTGAGTGAGTGAGTGAGGCTGCATTTCAAGCAGACAGGGGTGGGGGTGGGGGAGTAGACTTTAAAAGCTGCTGGGAGCGTGAGTATAAGCTACAACATGGACTCAGATGACCCACAGCTTCTCAACCTCAGCAGGTGTTTGAAGAACATGACAGCTTAATGAGCTCCAGCACGATTGGAGTGAGGCTTGTGGCTTCTGACAAGCTGTTCAACTTCTGGGACGGTAAGAACTGGAATGGTAAGAACTCCCTCTCTCTCCCTGAGGATCAGGTAAAATAAAAGGAAACCCTTCCCTGGCATGACCAGCTACAAAACTGCCTTATTCCTCCTCCTGGAATCTGGTCTCTTGTTTCCTTCCTAGAACTTTTCACATTTTAAAATTTAATTTTTAAACCTTTTTCCCTATCTTGCTTGTTCAGTTTTAGCATCTTGCTCAGCTTAAAAACTTTAAGGGATGGGATGGAGAGATGGTGTAGTGGTTAAAGGTGCTTGCTGGCAAAGTCTGTTGGCCTGGGGATTGAGTCTCCAGTACCCACTCAAGCCAGATGCACAAAGTGTTACATAGGTCTGGCGTGCCCATTCTCTCTCTCTCTCTCTCTCTCTCTCTCTCTTAAATCAATCAATCAATCAGTCAATCAATATTAAGGGTCCAGGTGTGTCTTTCATGATTGTATTCCAGCACCTGGAAGAGGGCTGGAACACAGCAAGCCCAACTTAAACATATGAAGTGACAGAATGGAGGCGCCAGGGTGGAGATGGAAGCTCCCAATGAAGACAGTGCTAGACCTAAGTGGGGGACCAGGATCAGGCCACCGCTTATGGGTGCTTTACTGTTGTTATATTATTATATTATGACCTTGAAAGTTACCTTTTTAAACTTCAAGGAATTTAAACTGGATGAAGTGAAGTGAGTGACTTTTCTCAGATCACCAGCTGGAATGTGCATCCAGTTGTCTGGTTCGGGAAAGATGATTGTACATCCTGTCTGCATGTTAAAATCACCAGGGAGATGCATTGAGATCTTCATGTGTCCAGAGTGGGTTGAGATCAGAACATGAGAAGACTGGGGAGAATCCAGGCATCAATAATTTAAATTAAGAATTTTTCCAGGACTGTGATAATGTGCAGTGGAACTGAGAAATAAAAATTGGTCTTGAGTCTGTTTTCAAAGGGAGGAGTCCCTGAGCAGTCCCAGCATCCTCTGGGAACTTGTTAGAGATGCCCATCTTCTGGTTCATCCCTGACCTTATGGACCCAAAGTTTGAGGGTGGGGCCCAGCACCCCATGTTTCAGCAGCTCTCCAGAGGCTGGCACTGTGCTGCTTCACTTGCAGCGTGCATACATGTCACCCAAGGATGCTGCTGATGGTGTCTGTACTGTGGTGCAGAGACTGCCCGTGCATGCAGCCCAGAATCTGCTCCACTGGCCAGACTGGGCTTCACAAAATGAGGTCCCCAGGCTGTCTGCTGTGGAACCACCTGGCAGGTCAGTCATCAGGCAAGTGCCTGGGTGGGTGCTGCTCCAGACTGCTGAATTCAAGATTCCAAGAATGAGCTGGGCAGGGTACATTTAAACAAACCCATGGAAGGGATTTTGCAATATCCCAGTAAGTTTAAGAACCTATGTTCCCTAAGGGCCTCTTTAGGCAAAATCTGTCTTTGCTTAGCAGGGACCTTTCAATTTATAGGGCCATCTCACTGGCTGTCCAGGCAACCATCTGGATAGCAGAGCTTTGATGATGTCATTTCAACTAACACCAACAGCAGCAGCCCACAGATAGCTGCAGCCATATCTTCCTGCACAGCTATGGTCTGCAGGGAGCAGGGCTGTATGTCACCTGGTTCTTGATAGGGTTCTGGTACACTCCTTGGATCAGAGACTAGAAATACAGCTGTTTTCCTGCTTTGGATTTTGAGAGATTGCCTGCCACCTACTGCCTCACTCAGGGTGCTTAGAGCTGATCTAGCAACCTCTGGCCAAGCCACAGACCAGCATCCAGCTGCTGGTGGCATGCTCCATGGCTGCACAACATGCAGCTGTGTACAGATGTTGGATGTCCTGCCCTCTTAGCTCCACGGAGTCCAGAACAGCAAGACACCTACAGCTCAGTTTCAGTTTCCCTTGATGAAGATCAGGTCCCATAGGTCCCAGGAAGAGCAAGAAAGCTCTTCCCTCAATCTGGAAATATTTAGGCTCGGGCTGGAGAGATGGCTCAGCGATCAAAGGCACTTGCTTGTAAAGCCTGCCAGCCAGGGGGTTCGATTCCCCAGTACCCATATAAAGCCACATGGATAAAGCAGCCCATGTGTCTGGATTTTATTTTCAGTGGCAGGAGGCCTTGGTCTCCTTCCCCCCTCTCTCCCTCTCTTTATCCCTCTGTTGTCACTCTCTGCTCGCAAATAAATAAAATATATATTTTTAAATGTAGGCTGGATTTATCACAACTCCACCCTGGTCCTCAAACCCATGACCCTGAACCTGTAGCTCCTGCAATCCTGTTATCTCACCCGAGGGTCTGCTCTGGCTACAGTATACATGGAGCATAGGAGAGCCTCTCTCAGCTTTGCCACCCACGGACCAGCATCTCCACCTAGCAGAAAGCTTAGAACACGATTGCTTCAGATCGCTTGGGCTCCGTGGCCAAAGAGTCCACTGAAAATATAGGAATATTCCTGACCTGCATCTTGACGACTCCACAGGCATCCTCATAAGTCTCTGTGAGGACTATGAGTTAACACAAAGAGAGAAGCGGTCAGAGACAGCACAGGCTCTGAGTGCCAGCTGCCATTATTATGACCAGGGAAGGTGAAGCAGCGGCATTATTATGACCAGGGAAGGTGAAGCAGGGACTAAGAGCAGTGGGCAGAGAAGTGGATCCAGACATCAGGAAGAAGGGAAGGAAGAGGAGGAAGAGGAGGAGGAAGAAGAGGAGGAGGAAGAGGAGGAGGAAGAACTGAGTTGTATTATGTGTACTAAGTTACTAAAGGAAAGTACAACAAAAACAGATCCTAATTTCCTCCCAACAACCACATATCTTTAAGTAGTAAGGGCAGATAGAAAGGCGGTGGCCCAGGCAGAGAGTGTGCTTGTGTGAGCAGCTATGAGTTTCCATCAGATCACTGAACTGAGAATGGTTTCAAAGCTACACACACGTGTGTGTTCATTCTAGCACACATCCATCGTGCCCTTTGTCTTCCAATCTCTGCCCTCCCATTTCTCAGAGAAGGGCTCTGTCCCTGAGTGTCTGTCCTGGAGCTCACAGGACTGGGCTGGCGACTCTTTGAGGATGGACTCTCCTCTGCAGTGAGCCTGCGCTCCTTGCTCAGATGCCCCAGGCTGTGAAGCCCAAGGACAGCAAGCCACACAGAAGCCATGGATGTGGGGACTAGATTGCATTATGTTGCCTATGGCAACCAATTCCAAGGTCATTTCTGCCTCTGGCTTGGTCACCTGTGTTTAAGCACTACTGTGCTTCCATTGCCATTTTTTCAGCTTCACTGTGTAATTGACAAATAAAAATGGTATATATTTAAGTTGTACAGCATGTTTCGACATTGTGATAATCACCACCACATACATCGTCATATGTAGGTAACTTTTATGGTGTATGTAGTGAGAAAAATTCAAATCTATCCTCGTAACTCTTCAACTATACAATGCGGTATGGTAACTGTAGTTACCATTTGTAAATTAGATGTTCAGAACGTAGCCATCCTGCATACTAAAACTTTATACCCTTTGACAAATGTTTCTCCCTTTTCTCTTTAGCCCCAGGAATATTTCTACTCTCTGGTTCGATGCCTTGGACTATTTTTGATTCTATATACAACTGAGATTATAAATTATTTGTTTTCCTGTGTCTGGCTTATTTCACTTAGCAAAATATCTTCCAGTTTGATCCATGTTCTCACAAATGGTAAGTTTTTCTTCTTATTTAAAGGCTATTTCTATGCATATCCTATACCATATTCTGTCTGTCCATTCATCCATTGATGGGCATTTGGATCTACTATGAATAATGCTATAATGTACAGCTGTCTCTATGGGACCCCAGTTTCATTTCCTTTGGATAGATATACCCCACATGCTGCATTACAGGATTATGGGTCATTCTATTTTAATGGAATCTCCATGCCATTTTCCATAGTGGCTACATTCATTTACATTCCCACCAATGGAGGGTCAGGCATGGACTGCTATACTTTCTTTAGTGTTTGATCATTTGTAAGGTTTTTCCCCCCCTTCCTATACATGAAGTAGTATCTTCTTTTTCTTCTGGAAGTACTCACACAGACAGCCACAGAAACAGACATAGACACACACACACACAGTTCTTAAAGCTTAGTAGACATTTAAATATATATTCTCAGCTATTGGTGTTATAGAGGCTTCTGTAACATTCCCTCTGGGTCTAATCCTGAAGTATTTGATTCTGGATCTGCAGATAGATAAATAAGTACAGGTAACAAACCCACATGGAGTTGGAAACCTGGTTCCCCTTTGTCTCCAACTAACT
>PVHP010049539.1:0-12128 GCA_004024765.1 Zapus hudsonius
GAAAGTAAAAGAGATTATAGCTAGAGTTATCACAATACAATAGATATAATAGTATTTTAGGTGTAATGATATTTTATTAGATTATACGTAGAACTTAAGAGAAGGAAAGAATATGCATCTTGTGTCCAAGGGCCATGAGCAAGTTTCTTTTAAATTGAGAATGTCGGAGTTTAAGAGAAGGAAAGAAGAGAGAATGTTCTAGACATGCCCTGCCCATGAGTAGGCAGAAGTTGGGTAAAGCCCCATTAGAGATAACTTTACAATTATCTCTAATTAATTAAAATTTCCAAGGCAACTCAGTTTTAGCAAGTCCTACATTTTTCTGAATTTTGCTTTCAGGAAGACAATATAATCACATGATAAAGACTAGAAAATAATGTCTTATATTTGCAATAGAGACAGGGGGAAAAATAGCCAACTTGGAAGAATTCTGGTCTTTCTATGGGCTGCCTTCAAGCAAAGGCATCTTCCTAGAACCTATTAAACTATGATTTTTTTCCATATCCTTAGGAACCTGGGGAAGGGAAGTAACCAATTCTATTGAGCTTACCTTTCCTGTTCTGCCAAACGAGAGCCTGGGAATCAGCACACCTATGAAAGTTATGATCCAGGAACCAAAGTTTACAGAAAGTCTGATTCCCTGGTTTTAAAAATTAAAATCTCTTCACATTCCAACATATGAACAGCACATCAATAGAATGCCAGTTAATGGATGGGAGTGAGTTAACTATAATCTATGAACCTCAATTAAGAAAATAAGAGATAAATAATATTTTAAAAAATAATGGGTTGGAGAGATGGATCACAATGTAAAAACACTTCCTGTGTAAGTCGAAATGCATGAAGAGGCTTGAGCCCACCAGATTTTGAGTCTCTAAAGCCCATGTAACAAGCTAGGCATGTGCCCACATGCCTGTACCTCCAGTCCTGTAGGGGAGTAGAGACCAGGGAACCACTGGAGGTCTTGAAAAAACAGCTTCAAATCAGAGAAAGACTCAGGGATGAAGAATGATGGCACAGCCAGCTGAAGTGAGTGTCCCTTCCCCTCCTCCTAATCAGGAAGATGCAAGGACACATCTATGTGCATACACCACACATATCTCACCACAAACACACTACATCACACACCCCACACTCATAGAGACATAAGCAAAAATTAATAATAATTGAAATGTATTGGAGAATGCACCTAGAGCTTTCTCTTCCTTGGAAGTGCTTTACCACTAAGCTGTATCCCCAACCCTAATCCACAAAATCTATAAAGTAAAAGGAAGAGTTGTACAAGGAAGATTTACTCTCAGTAAATCCGAGGAAGTTATTCTAAAACCTGCATTGGCCAATTCATTTTACCCCTAGAATTCTGTCCCTTTACTTAACATAGCTACCATAACCACGCCTTAAGTCCTCCCCTCTCTTCCCTCCTTCATGGTCCCTTTCTATCTTTCTGACATCTATTACTAACTTTTACTCCAGCTCCCATTCAAATCTAAACATTTGAAGCTGCGATCCACCTATGAGAAAGAACATGGGGCAAATTCATATTAGAAGTTCGGTTTATTACACAAAGTTTCCAAGGCCTGAAGACCTAGAGTCATAAGTAACCCTGAAGACAGAGCAGACAAGACAAGCTGAGACATGAGCGGAACCAGTGTTCTGGTGTCATTAGTAAGTGGGTGCCTTCTCTCTATGCACAAGGAGCCGTGGCCTCTCCTCAACAGCAGTTGATCCACTTATTTTCAGAAATTAAGAATACTGTGGGAACTATTGATAGGTATCTAGTAAAACATTAGACTTGGAGGTCACGAAAGGTCATTTCAACCACCTACATTCCTGGTAACATTAGAAAGGAAAACATCACAATTGCTCCTCCATGGGATTTTAAACACCATATAAAGGGAGAAGAATGAAAGAATCAGGGCGTTTATTCATTCATTCATTCATTTATTTTGGTTTTTTTTGAGGTAGCGTCTCACTCTAGCCCTGGCTGACCTAGAATTCACTATGTAGTCACAGGGTGGCCTTGAACTCATGGTGATCCTCCCACCTCTGCTGGGATTAAAGGCATGTGCCACCATGCCCAGCTTCAAGGTGTTTATTGAGGGAAAGTTTTATCTCTGGACCTGGCTAGAGACTTTTTATTCTCAGCAATCCTAAACATATGATTATGGTCCCCATCCATTAACAGTCCAACAGAGCCTATAGAGCACCTGGTCAAGAGAGTTCTCCTCACCCATAGACATGCTAAGGAGACGATGGGAGAGATATTAACCCACTTGGTGAGATAATATACTTAAAATTCTAGAATGCCCACTCTTGGGGCAGTTGCTCACAAGCTCTCATCAAGGAGCCTGTAAAGTCTCCTGCCCTTTCCCCTTTCTTTCTCTGGATGGCACCTGAAGCTAAACATGCTAACCCTGACACTTTGGGGCTTTTCTAACTTTTTATTTCCATCCTCAAGCCCCTGATCTGGTACCCCACTCCCTCTTTCATCCACCCTCTTCAATCTCTTGGGAGTCCTTTTCTATGTTTTTCTTAATAAAAATCTACTCTTGTCCTATTCACCTCCTTGTCTTCATTCCTTAATTTATCCCTGTTGTGTATCATGAGCTCAACAGAAACTGACTTGCAGAAGCCCGGATGACCATTGATTTGTTGGGCACCTTTACTTCTTGAGTCGAGCCCATCCCAGGCCAAGAAAGAATCCAATGTCTCTCAAAATTAACAAAAGTATATTTAAGATGTAAGTGAAGTTTCTCTTCGGGTTATTAAGGAATGTTTGCCTCTCTATTTCTATTTATTTCTATTTATCTCTTGGTTTTACTCTTCCTCAACTCTTAGAATTTGAATAGCACCAGGTATAGGGAAGGCAGGTGGTTGGAAGTTCTGTTCAATGTCATCAGTACAACTGATAAAATAACATGTTTACAGATAATGACATGAGTGTTAACCTCTAAGGCAGATCATTCGATATTGAAGACAACATTGAACACAGACTCCTACACAACTATGCCTGTGAGCAGAAAGCCCATGCTCATTGAAAATTTGGGAGAAGAAAGGCCCTTCGTAGGAAAAAGAGATAATCAAACAAACAAATATATATATATATATATATATATATATATATATATATATATATATATATATATAATTTATAGAAAACGGAGTTTGTGAGGAGAGAACATATTTAAGAACACTAAAATAATAGAAGGTAAGTAAAACTCACTCAATCTATGAACAGATGAAATATGTTATCTAAACGAATATTGCAAAAATAGAACTCGGACTTTGGAATATTAAAACACAGTTGAAGAGGCTCAGAAGGGGAATAAAAATGTGAGAAGTTTCATGGAAGGTCAAAGGAAAGGACAAAAAATGCACAGAAATGGAGAAAAAGAGAGGAGAATATAAGGACAGTTCAAGAAATTCAATAATCAGAAAGGATAGCCTAAAAAGAGAAAGATCAGGACCCTGTCAAAGACAACACCAGACACCTTCTCAGAACATATGGACATGAGTTTTCTGAAAGAAAAGTTCTATCCATGGTCTCCAAAGTTGATAACAAATGGCCCATATTGATATGCTAATTCAGAACTTCTTTAATTCCATTAGTTACAGTAGGGGTCAGGAATAAGAATGGAGCTGACCTCTTCCTTTCTAGGCTAAAAGATAGAAGGAACAAAGCCCTTACATTTCCAGAGATTTTTTAAAATGTTAGATCAATCTGTCTATAAAAGTCACTTCTTACATTTGACTAAAAATATGGGCAACCTAAGAAATGAAAGTCCCCCATCATTCCATCTCCGAAAGTTCTTTTATTCTTCTTTTTCTTCCTTCCTTCTTTTCCTTTTCTCTTTCTCTTTCTTCTTTATTTGGTCCTTCCTCCCTTCTCTCCCTCTCCTCCCTCTCGCTCTCTTCTCTATATTGCTAACCAAGACTGGTCCTAGCTCCTGATTCTGGTTCCCCCTTGTTGCTAGGAAGGCACCACCACAACTAGTTCCTATATTATTTCCTATTGAGACAGAACAGGAGACAGCTAGGCAGGTTACAGCCAGGGTTAGAGGCCCAGAGGAAACCAGAAGATGGCAAACACCTGATAAATCATTTTGCCACAAGAATGAAAACTCCTAACTTGGATTAGAACTCATGTCTGACTGACATTGATCTATGACTCCCCCTCCTGCCTACATTCAAACAGGCTAGGACCCCAGCACCATCTAGATATAGGCTGACTCTATAAGCCATCCTCCAGGTTTAATAATAAATCAGAATCCCCCCCCCACACACACACCTGAATCAAACACTATTAAGGTGACACGCTGTCCTGAGTACCTCCCTTTCTTTCCTGGTCTCTTTCCCTCATTTGGTGTCTCCTGAACTCAGTTCCCATTCCCATTAGGTGTCCTGGCCAGGTGGGGAAGGGAGATCTAACCTGTCTCTTATTGCCTCTTTAATCCTAGTCTCTCTGCTCTATCTGATGGTCTCTTATGTACCATGTGTGAATTCTTATATGGGATCGGTCATGTGGGCTCTCCCATTTTTCCCTAGCTTGCCCCATGAGAAGGCACATGGCAGACGCCCGGTGGTTCCCCTCTTCCACTATGTTTCATGGTTTCTAACATACCATATGCAGATTCCCACTGTGAATCTGCCACATGGGCGATCTCAGGGGGTTGCAGCCCCTCTAAATCTTTCCTCAAAGCTTTCCACATGCTTGCAGCCCCTCTGATCTTTCCTTGGAAGCCTGTCTTCCCACAGTTGTCACCTACCTGTAGCTCCATTCTAATGTCACTTTCTGAGCCTCAGTTTCTCCAGTTTTCCACGTGGTCCCCAGCTCCTTTCTAAGGTCGCTTTCGGAGCCCCAGTTTCTCAAACTTACCACTTTTCTGAAATATGTTTTCCACATAAAAAATGTTCTAGTTTTCCTTTCCAGGTTCCAATTTCCTTGAAATAAACTTCACAAATTGTGATTTCTCCCCCCCAAAAACTCAGTAACTCATAATCTGTTCTTCTTGATTCCATCTTTGTTATTCTTCATTAAAGATTAGGAAAGAACCGAAAACTTGGGGTTTATAAATCTGGGGGACTCTCCTGAACCCCCAAATTCCTGCATCACTATAAGCTTAGGTCTCCTGCAAATTATTAAAACACAACAAAAAGATGCCAAAATAATTGCTGTACTTTCAATGCAAACAGACTAGCTTGGAGCTGGTTACAGGGCTGTAAAATGGGTTCTTCAACAATAGTGAGTCGGTGAACTATGTTATAGTTAAATCTGGACTGCCCTCAGGCCTTTATGTGCAAAGCTTGGTTCCAAGGAGGTGGTACTGAGGAGTGTGGAACCTTTAAGAAGTAGAGCCTTGAGCTATTATTTGGTGGCTCACACAACCATGCACTTGGGAGGCTGGGGAAGGAAGATGGAGGTCAGTCTGAGCTAGAGAGTGATTTCCAGCTCAGCCTGGGCCTGGACTAGAATAGAACCTATCTGATAGATTTCAAGGAAGCTGTCCTTTTCCCCCTTTCACAGATTGCCTTTGTCTACTATGGACATTGATGACCCCAGTGCTTGAAGAAGGAATGGGACCTTCTCTCTGTCATTCCAGCCACTATGGCCCTTTTTAAGCTTTCCCAGTTCACATAGGCATGGGTCTCAGGTGCTGAATTCTTCCTCACATCTTGTCCCTTAGATCCCATGGAAGACCCTTACATTTGCAGCCCCAAATGGTCCTCCCCTTCCAAAAAAAAAAAACTTTCCAAACCTCAACCATCTCCTTTCTCAAGGTCCCAAAGCCTCTTTTCTCTTTCTTTGGATTCTGCCATTTTCTATGTTTAATAAAATCTTGGGCCCCAAAGTTCAGGTCCTATGGTGTTCTATTCTTGAATCCAAATACTACAATATCCTGCCTCAAAAAAGACCAAAAACAAAGCAAAGGAAGGGAGGGAGGAAGGAAGGAAGAATAAAGGATGGCAGGGAGGGAGTTTACTGAGGACACTTCAAGACATTTGGAATGTGCCCTGTCATTAATTATACAGTGTGACAGACCCCTGACTCTTCTTTCTGTCTTTGTGCGTTCCTAGCTGTGAGACAAGCAATTTTGCTGTAACATGTAGTCTTGCTGCCTCATGATTTGATAAAACAATCCCAAATATTAACTGAACCTCCAAAAACTGTGAGACAAAAATAAAACTTCTTTCTTGTTAAGCAGATGGTATCAAGCATTTTTTACATTGATAGAAAGCTGCTTAGTACATGCTCCTTAAATTACTTTATTATTCAAGGGACAATTTTAGACATGAGTTGTTAGTAAGCACATAGAAAAAATGAGAAAAAAAACAGCAGAATCTTCACTCCCTAGCCAACATAAACATAGATGGGTTCTCTTACAGTTTTACTGTAGGAACTTTTATCCTTATATGATGAATGGCACCAAAACATTTTGTAGTTTTAAAATATTTCTGATTGCTTATTATTTATGCTCAGAATATAATACAGTTCTTTGAAAATAGTGGGAAACTAAAATATATTTCAATTGAAAATTTTAATATTTTATTTGTAAGTAATTGTTAATATATAAATACATATATAATTTCTAAATATATGAACATATATATAAATATATAAATATAAATATAAACATATATTGCTCTTTTATCCTCTCACCCGTGTTTTCTTTTTATCCTGGGGACCCTGTTTAGTGTGGTTACTATTCATTATGGGATTATGAAGGCCTCAGTCAGTCCCTTAAAATGAAATTTGAAATGATGAAACAGAATTCTCTTATTTCTAAATTATTTATTTAGTTATTCATTCATTTATCTTATTGAAGTGTGTATGTCTTGGGCAATTGCTAGGTGTCTGTCAGTGTACAATGAATTCAAATCTCTAGACTCCAATATATAGCCAGTCACAAGACATTAACAGATAAAATACTAATTATAAGGCAGAGGGGATTTGATGGACAGGGAAAAGGAAGGGCTTTGGGAGGGAGTTATCATCATGATATATTGCCCATATGCATGGATATTGTCAATGAAATATTATAAAAAAGAAAAAAAACTTCCTAGGTGGCATGTAAACTCAGAGAGACCAGCTAGCACCAAGCTGAACCTCTGAGGAGGCCATGACAAGTGTTTTTAAGTAGAACTATAGTGGAACTGGATGTCTCAGTAATCTTTTCATGTGGTTTCAAAGTCAGGAGTTTCTATGGCCAAAAGTCAATCACAGCTTGACTGTTTAATGAACATTTGTCGAAATGAAAAATTTATGTTTTACTCTGCATGTATTCAGAGAGCTACTTGAACATAAACTCTATGACTATGCTGTTGTCGGTCTGGGAACCTCAGAGACCAGTGGGCAGGTAGTGCATACAGTGTGGATGCATTGTTGGAAAGGTTGACTCCTATCCTGGGCAGGTTGAAGTGAAACAGCATGAGACTTCATGATATGACTCAGAACCCCCTCCCAGGGACTAAGGGAGGTCAGCATTAGATGAATGTCAGTCAAAGCAATGTCTACAACCTTCACTTCTCATCACTTGAGCTTTGCTTCAATTCATAACCTCACAAGAATCCAGAGTACAGTATAGTCAAACATTTCAAAAGAGGGACCATGTTCATATAATTTTTGTTAGAGAATATTGCTATGATTTTAAAACCTCATAATTATCTATAGTTAAGTAGCCTGTAACATCCAAGTTATAAAGGAAACATTATTATATTTTAACATATATAGGTGGAAAAACAAAAAAAAATAAAAATAAAACAACAGCATTTACAGGGTAGGGTATGCACCAGGGTTCTTGGATGATGTCCCTTTGAATAAGCAAGGATTTCTCTATGTGAATTTGATTGGGATTACAATTACTAATCATTTCACAGAATAGGTATAGTCAAAATGTGTCTCCCCTCAGGAAACTATGAGGATGTGGTTCTAAATCATTTTATTTGGTTCTGGAGGTTGCAGACAAGAGCCATTTTACAGAAGGGAGGAAGCATGGTGATTCCACTCAGGTCAGAATGACAGACTGAAATGAAGACAGGAGGCATGGTGAAGAGAACACTGCATATTAGAAGGTAAATAAACCAACCTTACTGGAAAACACCGATGGGACCCAGAAGAATTTGGTAAATCTCTCTCTTATTTGATTGTTTCAAAAATGACAAACATAAGAAATTTTTAAGAAAAAAATTAATGAAAGATTATGAGGATAATATGAAGAAAATAATAGCATTTTTTCAATGAAACCCAATTGTGTTAAATGTTGTAAATAACATATGGTTGAATGGAAATTAAAAAGAAAATAACTGAATCCACAGATATAAAAGTTTAGGCACTAAAAGAATATTGGCAATATCATGAGTCATGAAAAGCAAATAAATGTTTTTGATGGAAGATGACAAACCGACATACAGTTCAAATACCCATCACTCTCCTCTGGGCTAAACTCCAGACTGGAACTGGTTTTGTGAGGCACTGGGCCATTTCAGCCCCTTTATATGCCCTCATTCTCACCCAAAACAGAAAGCAATCTTTTGCAGTTTACTGTGGTTATCTATTAATGCAAGAAATAAAATTACAAAAGTACCAGAGATTGCTGTCAGGAGAAAAAAAAAATCTCTGAAAGTAGAAAGAGGAAGAAGCGCCCATGAAAGGCTTTAAGGGAGTGTATTGATGAATTCCACTTAATTTTAGATCACAGGGGAATAGCCTTGGTTTGTCCTGGGATAATATCGACATCTTTATTTATCTTAGAAAATGTCATGGGCTTTCCTGTGCTTTCTGGTGCATTAAAGCTGTTGTCGGTTATGGCTGTAATTCAACTTCTGATTATCTCATGCTTTGAAATTTCCCTTTTTTTATATATTCTGCTTCCAATTCCTTCTTTGCTCCTTCCATTTCTTTATTGTCTTGAGCACCCAAAACAAAACAAAAATAAAAATAAACAACAACAACAACAAAAAGCTTACCATATATCTATAAAATTTCCCCAACCACCTGATGGAAATGGGAGATTTTTCTATTCTCAGATCTGTCTTGGAAGAAAGCTGGGCATTAGAGCGTCTGACTCAGTGATGGAATGGGTGCCTGTTGTCAGGATGGTGAAGCCTATATTCTTTTCCCTGTAGATAGAAGATGAAGAGGATTGCTTAAAGCCCCAACCCCAGCCACTTTGAAGAAGCTCACCTGCTCTACAGAGGAAAGCAGAGCCAACAGAGTGGAAAGAGAAGGTGGCGGTGAGGGGGCAAAAGATGAGGGTGTGGAAAAAAGACGGCAGAGTGATGGCTAAAGTAGAAGGAAGGCAGGGAGAAGAGAATGTAACTCATGGGGCAGGTGTTTTGTGAAATGCCCTTTGCATGTACATGTTAGAAATTTCTTCAGTTAGGGTTTTCTCACTTACAAATTAATACATTCTTCATAATCACACTTCAGTTTTCTGAAATTTATACCAATATTCTCATAAGACCCAGAGTGACTTTTACATGACAGTTTTGTTAACATGTCATCTTATGAAGATTTGTGCACGACTTTTCTTTTCAGATTATGTTCACGTTAGTCAAAAATAATTACTTAGTGCCAAACTCAATCTCTTTTTACCTTCTTACAAGCTTTAATATTTATCATGTGAATCAATTATTCACCTAAAACAACTGACCTAGGAATGATGGCTTAAAGCAAATCATCATCGTCATCTTTCTACAAACATTCCTTCCCCTTTTGCATTGTAAACTAAATATTCTCCATTTCTTTTATATAATTTGTTCCATATAATTTCATTCTAACTTCATCTGAACTTCCTATTAGGAAGATAATTTAACATGTGTTTATACAGACTATTATCACATTTTCTGAGACGTTCAAATTAAATAGTGCTGTTTTACAATGGATCACATAGTAAATTAGCGATTTTAATATGCATATTATTGAATTAATGAAGGTATTGAGTAAATGATCAAGTATATTACATGTGTTAATATTATGTTATTTTTGTACAGTTAAATAGCAGACAACAGCATTTATAATGACAGTTTTCAAAATGGTAAAAAAATTATGGTCCTGCTAAAGATATTAAAATTCTTGATGTCTATTTTACAGGTATCATTGTAAAATTATTACCAGGATATTTTTATTTTTGTCCAATGGAGTTGTTAAGTTAAACATATAATGATATTTAAGAAGAAAAGTGGCAAGTAAAAACAAACTTTTTTGGTAAAATTAAAACTCCTTTTATCGTACATGGAAAAAAGGTATATTTCATATGCTTCTGGCTAATTGGATCATTGCTAAAGTGATGAAATCCTTAAACTTATAAATTGTTTTCAATGCTCGAAATTAAATATTGAGCCTTGTGCATGCCAGGAGAGTTCTCTACCAAAGAGCTCCACTCCCAGGTCCAAATAATTTTATTATGCATTTGAGCATATCCTTGATTTAAGGCTTTGCATATTAATATGAAAATGTTAAATTATATCAAATCCAAGATAATTGTTTTTTTGTTTTTTTTAGGTAGAGTCCCACTTTAGCCTAGGCTGGCATCAAAATCATAGTGATCCTTCTACTTCTGCCTTCTCAGTGCTGGGATTAAAAAAAGGCATGAGCCACCATGTCCAGATTTTATTTTTTAATTTATTTGTGATGAAGGAGGAAGGGAGGGAGGGAGAGAGGGAAGGAAAGAGGGCATACCAATACCTCTTGACCCTGCACAGAAATTCCAAAAGCATGCCCCACATTGTACATCTGGTTTTATATGAGTACTAGGGAATTAGACCCAGGCCAGCAGGCTTTGTACACAGGATCCCTGAGCCATCAGGCCAGCTCTTATTTGCAAGGAAAGGCGAGAAAGAAGAGAGAGAGAGAAAGAGAGAGAGAGAGAATACAACAGGGCCTCTAGCCATTGCAAATGAACTCCAGATGTATATACCGCTTTGTGCATCTGATCTGGCATTAAGTGGGAACTGGGCAATTGAATCTGGAACTGCAGGCTTTGGTAGCAAGTGCCTTTAACCACTAAGATATCTCCTAACCCCACCCCATAATTCTTAATCACATATATAATTTCTTCAAAGTTTTCATTTGAATATGCCATAATTTATTGGTGACATTAGACAATGTATTAAAAAAAGGAAAAACCTTAATTTTTCACTAGTTTCATGTTAGTCTGCCTAGGTAGAAATTCTCAATAGACAACATAGTTACACTTTCCATATCTTGATTCTATGGGCAGTAGAAAAAAAAAAACAATTGGAGTGAAACTGGGGACATTCTGTGCTGATGAATGACTTACACAGGTCATTTAAATGATGCCAATGAATGACTCTGCTAATCTGTTCATGTGGTGAATTAGTTACATTATACATTACTCTGAACAGACACCTCACAAGCAGCTTATTTTAATTTTCAGTTCCAGGGGATACTTTCCATTATGCCAGGGAAGGCATGCCAGTAAGTTCTGGAAGGTGGGCTGGTAACATTGTATTCAGGCAGGAAGTATAGAGAAAACAGGAAGTGAGGCCAGGATAGCAAATCTCAAGGATTCCCCCTAATGGTACACTTCTTTCAGAAAGGCTCCACTTCCTAAATATTCTACAACCTTCCCAAATGTGAGACCAATGTTCAAAACAAGAACTTACTGGGGACATTTAACATTCAAACCACGACACCCCCAAAAAGTTTTCCATTCCAGATATTATTCAGAATAAAAGATAAATAAACCAAAATATTTTCCCTCATTTAGATTAATGCTTTCTTTATAGCCCAGGCAGAATGACTACGCTCTTGTCCCTACTTGGCATTAAAATGTACCATCAACTGTAATATAAAAAAGTTCATGACACACCTCAGTTATTTGAATAAGTCATTGTATTTGAATAACAAAATATTTATGTTATATATATTTCAAATTCATTCAATAATACATCTAATGGTAGACTTTTTTCTTTTTAGTTGATATAGGACTTTTTTTAATCCATTGATTTCTTAAGACTTTCTGTTTTGATTTGCTCAAAAGTGAATGGGTTGAAAATTAGCAGAAAGCTAAGACAGAGGCTGTATGACTCTCCCATGTTTAACCTGAAGCGAAGGCTGCAGGTGGTAATCAAAGACAAGAACATATCTTTGACTTCCCTTTAAGAGG
>PVHP010049540.1:0-12122 GCA_004024765.1 Zapus hudsonius
TGTTTCCGCAGGGGAAGCCACTCAATTGGCGCCAAGGTCCAGGAACCCACCTCGAGAGGACAATGGCGGGAGCCTGGGGTGTACAGGGTTTGTGTTCCCCTGCAGAGCTGAGAGCAGCTGGTGTATATTTGTTAACCTATACTGTTCTCACTCTCCAATGGAGATTATGTTTGTATTTTTCAGGATATAGCGAGTGAGCTGTGGCCCATATAACCCTACCATTCGACAGCAGGCAAAAAGCTGAGATCATGACAAGAGATGAGACACCACAGTCATATTGTGGAGGATCCATATGGAACCCTGCAGAGAAGGACGGGATGAACAAGGGACCCACAGCCACAGCTATTCAACCAACTCAGGATAAGCCTAATGTGTTTGTGTTTTTCAGGATGCAATGAGAGAGCTGTGGCCCATCTAACCCTACCAACCCACCGTAGGCCGTTGACCCAGATCCTGGCAAGAGAGGAGCCACCACAGTCATATCGTGGAGTATGCACGTGAGAATTTCATGTTTTTGAACCTAATTTGGTTTGGCCTCATGTTTGAGCCATTCCCTTCCGCCCTTCCCTTCCTCCACATTCATAACCTCTCAGTTCTTTCTACTAGTCTGCTTTATTTTTTTTTCAGAGAAATCCTTTTTTAAATATATCTAGAGATAAATCAAAAGATTCCAGCTTTAATTATTTGGATTTAGTGAAAATATATAGAACTGAATATATTCTATAGGATGCTTTCTACTGTGGTGTAGCAGTTACTTTCTTGTTACTGGAATAAAACACCTGACCAAATGTAGCTCATGGAAGGAAAGGGTTTATCTCCAAGTTTCAGTTTCAAGAAAAAGTTTTATCCTGGTGGGGAAAGCATTGCAGGATCACAAGCTGGTCATCACATTACATCAGCAGGGAGGAATAGAATGCTAGCTAAATTTGGCAAGTGGGGCTGGATTATAACATCCCAAGACACATCGCAGTGATACACCTCCTCCACCAAGAATCCACCCCAAAGTTTATACTAGCTAGGGATTAAATATGAGGCTTAGTCACAAACACATGTGGCTACGGGTAACAATTTATATTGTAACCATCACATATGGTTATTAAAGATTATGCATAAGATTATGCATAAGATTAAAGATTATGCATTTTGGTAAATTTGTTAGAATAAATTGTTATCTTAATCCATACATACATGCTATACTCCCCTGAATCCCTTGCGCAACTTGAAGACAGTCATTTGATATGTGAAGATGTGTGTTAGATTTGTATCTGGAGTGTTTCTTTCTGTGGAGTTATGATTGATGAATTATCAATCAACAGTTTTGACTGTATTTGAAAGTTATGTAGGAAAACATGGTAAAGCAAAATTCTGGTAAATTTAAATTTATTGCATGAATTATGATCAGAAAAGGGCTCATTCTCTTCTGCTCTCATATTAGCTTCACTTTTTCCCTCTTCTCCCATCTCAACCTCCTCTTCTCCCTTTTTCCATCCCCACTATCTCTTTCTCTTTCCTTTTTCTCTCCTCCATTTTTGAAATGGTGACTATGTTGTCCAATTTGCCCTTGAATTCCTAGATTTAACACCCTGCCTTAGCCTCTTCTGTAGCTGGGACTACAGGTGCACACCACACTGGGTCCAAACATATTTTAATTGCCAATTTTACTTAATTGATTCATGTATATTATGAGTAAAATGGATGCTAGTCTTGTGCCTTTAAAAATAAATTATTGTCCTTTTAATATACTTCTGAATAGTATAATAAGCCTTGAGAAACCAGTTTACCATTAAATATATTTTCCCTAAAATTGATTGTATTTCATAAGTTTCAGTGTGCTATAAAGAGGGTTCTCAATTCAGATTGACCCCACTTGTTTGTGGAAATGAGGAATACATTCACTTTTGAATAAGAAATGTTACAGTACATCTATTATGGTCAAGGAAATATTTTTATACTCCCTGTAGTTGTTTACATGTAGCTTAGTGTACAGCATGTGGATTTCAGATTTTAGAGACAGATTAATTTAAAAGAAAAAAAAAACAACAGAATCTTTCTGATTCAAGTCCTCTTGTGTGAAGCAAGAAATATGATTCACCTTTATACAATAGAAGAATATGATGTTTTAAAATGCAGATTTGCATCTAGATTTAGAATCAGTTGAAATGTGATAATATTTCATTATGTAGAGATATAAGCTGTTTATGTTAAGGTAGCATATGAACCTCATTTTGCTTGGATCAACACCTTTCTGGTAAAGTGATTACTGTGACATAAAATCATTTAAGTTTTTACCCTTTGGAACCTGGAGGACAGATTAAATTTTGGCCTGCTAGTGGAAATGAGGGGGGAGGGGAAGAAACCTGCACCTACTTGTTTAATCACCCAAATTGGAAGATTTAATACCATATAAATATCCCTTCAAATTCTCTATTGATTTTGCTTAAAATTTTTTGAACCCCTCTTTCCTTTTTCCTCCTTCATTCCTTTTTTTGGGGGGGCAGGATTTAATTTGAGAAATAGTGTCCCATAGTAAATACGATCTGAGAGCTGTCAATTTATTTTGAATACAACAATTTATAATATGTGTGACTAATCTATTTTTACATGGCTGTCCATTTTTTCTGTTGTGTTACCTCTCTTTACACACAGACACACATACAGAAGACAAACACACATATGCTATAGGTTTACTATGGTTTTATGTGTATTCTCTTTGTTGCCATTTTTCTGTTAAAATACTCAAATATTTACTCACTTTTATTATTGATTTTCTAAGGAACACTTATCTGTGTTCCTTAAATGGGTAAAAGATCCCCTTGTTCCTCTACTTTTGTCTAAGAATGTCTTGGTGTTTTATAACACATAAAATTATAGCCATTATTTCAAAAGCTATCAAAATTACAATTTCATCTGTGGCTTTTGAGTTTTGTGTCAGACCTTAGACAATAACTTCTTTATACTTTATTTTACAATTTTAGTTGTTAGTATTCAGATATTTAGATATTTAGTTCATCTCTAATATATGTAATATGTATAGAATTTTATTTGACCATATTTACCTATTTTTCCTCTAAACTTTTTTATCATCAAATATATTTATTTTGAACTTTTGGACAGATATTTGATACTGTTTCAGCAAATATATCTATTAAAAATTTTGTTCTTAAAATTTTTTTCTTCGTATTATCTGTCTTTTCATCCAATATGTTTTTGACCTAGACAGTACCTCCTTCTACTCCTAATAGGTGTGTGCTATGTTACAGAATGAGGAGATGTTGAAGTGAGCAAATTAAATCTATTTAGGAAATGTGTTTATCTTTCTAAAATCATCCTCTTCCTGGAAAAGAATATTCTGAATTCCTCCAAAAGGATTTTCCAATGCATCATCTCTAGAGGGAAAAGCCATGGGTGTAAACATATCTTTTTAAGCAACAAGTTAAATGGGCTTTATATTATTTTTATCTTCAGAGCAAAGGTAGGCAGTCATTTGACCAGAAGCACTACCAAGTCCTGGCTCTTGGAAGTGGTTGAGGGAGCAGTGTGAAGACCACAGTCAGGCTGCAGAGGGCAGTGTGAGACTGTGGCTCTGTGATATAGGTTGTTGCAACAGCTCTGTTCCTAATAGAGGCCAGGCCACCTGTGATGTTTCATGGAGAAACTAGTGTATTGTATTTACACTAAATGTGTGCTAGTTAACTTCACCCCAAAGAATTTTTTTTTCTAGGATTTCCCTCTCTTTCCCAATTTTAAGACATTAAAAGTATTGATGAGTTGAAGGGACAAACTTGTATCCTCCTCCTTTACAGGGATGTGACTATCTCATATTCCCCACAGTGACAGTTGAGGTGGTGCTTTATGATGCATCGAGTCAAATTGCACTGTGTGTTAATGTGGTCCTGGGTGTTGCCAGACATTTTGTTAATAATAATAGTAGTAGCAACAATAGTGCTAAAAATGACATAATAAATGAGTCCCTGTTTACATCTCTTTGTTGCAATGTAGGAACTGTTCAAAGTATATCATAAGGGAAAGTGCTGGCTGTGGGTACCCAGGATCCTCTGAATGTCAGGAAGGGAAAGATTGGTGTGCCTGAGAGACAGTGGTGGGTCTCACATAGAGGTTAAGGGCATGCACTAGGAGTTAAAATCCAATTCTCTAATTGGCTTTCACTCATTTCCTTGTCTATAAAAGTGGGTAATCAGATTAGTGTTTCTTTTTATTCTCAAGCTAGTAAAATTTTATTAGTATAGGATTACAAATATGAGATAATTTCCCATTCTCCTAAATAGAGAATTCCAAATAGATACTTCTTTTTTTTTTCAAATTTTATTTATTTTCAAACAGATATATATATATATATATATATATATATATATATATATATATATATATATATAGAGAGAGAGAGAGAGAGAGAGAGAGAGAGAGAGAGAGAGAACCAGGGCCACCACCTTGTAGGTCGGGCTTATGTGGGTCCTGGGGAATTGAACCCAAGGTCTTAGGCATTGGAAGCAAGTGCCTTAACCGCTGAGTCATCTCTCCAGCCCTAGATATTTCTTAATAGAAATAGAAAATACTTAATTATACTTCTTTTTTTTAAATATATGTTTATTGTCCATAATGAGTTACATTATTTAGTGGGCAAATAATGAGTTGTTATCCCCAATTCCCCAATTCCCCCCCTCCCCATCCCCGATCAGTTGAATATCCTCCTCCGTGGGCTGTCTGTATTAGTCCTTGTGGCAGGGGATCCTGGATAGCCTAGTACTCAGCCTGGTCTTCCTGGCCCAAGTGTGTTGTTACTGAAGGGTGCCATGCCGCCGGATAATCTCCCCCACCACGGCTCTCACAATCTTTCCGCCCCCTCTTCCGCTCAGTTCCCTGAGTCGTGGTGGGTGAGTATTAAGGCTGCTTTAATGTTGTGAGCTTAGGGGTCTTTATGTCGAAAATCCTTGGTTTCTGTCTCATTGGCCTATCCTGTTTTGATTGAATGGCTGTGGTTATAGGTCCCTTGTTCATCTGTCATTGTCTGCTGGGTTCCCTATGTCTAAGTCTGTGAACAATTGAGCAGTCTGACAGCCCCAGGTCCTGGCCACTGCTTCCTTCCCTCACTGAGCTGTTGACCAAAGTGACCCATGAGTTTACAAAAACAAGACAGAATTCTGTCAAGGCTCTTGAATGCCCTCCCCAGGCCTGAGGCAAAACCCTGTTGCTGAAGAAACCACAGAACACCATCGTTCAGCATCCAGAGACTCTTCGAGGTCTGGAATGGTAACCAGCCCCCAGATGGCAGTTAGTGCAGTGCTGGAAGACACAACACAAGCTGCCAGGGGAAGCTGAACGACAGCTGTTATAAACAGACCACTGGCATGAAACACAGTCTGCGGCCATGAGTAGGCTGACCACACCTCCTACTGGGAGAGAAAAGCAAACCAAGAAAGGACACTTGTGCAATAGAGGAGCCTGGGCCTGGGGGAGACAATCAACAGCTATTAATTCGGCCAAATATTCCACTCAGTGAGGGGGAACCCTTGATTGGAACCAGGGATTCAGGGCGATATGCACCGGATCCCATACTCCCAAGAAAAGATGCACTATGCGAGTGACTGCCGGGGAGGCTTTTGAAAATAGAAGCTAGGTAATCCAGATTGTTGTATACGTGTTAACTGATACTGACCTCATTCTCCGATGGAGATTGTGTTTGTATTTTTCAGGATACAGCGAGGGAGCTGTGGCTTATATAGCCCTACCAACCAACTGCAGGCAGAAAGCTGAGATCCTGGCATGAGATGAGCCACCACAGTCATACGGGGGAGGATCCATATGGAACCCCACAGAGAATGATTGGATGAACAAGGGACCCACAGCCATAGCCATTCAATCAACAAAGGATAAGCCAGAGAGACAGAAACCAACACATCTCGACACAAAATCCCCTAAGCTCACAACACTAAAGCAGCCTTATTACTCACCCACCACAACTCAGGGAACTGAGCGGAAGAGGGGGCAGAAAGATTGTGAGAGCCGTTGTGGAGGAGAATATCAGAGACTTGGCAACCCTCAGTAACAACACACTTGGGTCATGAGAACCCGGCTGAAGACTGGGCTATCCATGGTCCCCTATCACAGAGACTGATACAGACGTCCCACGGAGGAGGATATCTAGCTGACTGGGGACGGGGAAGGGGGGGGCAATGGGGAATTGGGGATAACAACTCATGGTTAGCCCACTAAACAATGTAACTCATTATGGACAATAAAGAAAAAAAATAAAAAATAATAAAGCTATTGCTATTTGCAGATGTCATGAGCCTGTACATAGAATATTTTAAAGAATCAACTAAGCATTACTAGACCTAAAAAAGTTCAATAAAGTTGCAATAAATATGATTAATATGCAAAAACAATTTATATTTTGATAAATTTGTGATAAAGCATCTAAAAATAAAATCTAAAAGCAAGTCCATTAATATAAGCATGTAACAAAAACTTGAGAATATATTGAATCAAAAACACTATAAAACTTAATTCAGAAAACAAAAAATGCTGATAAACCTTAATAACCTTTTCCTTTTTGAGGCAGGATTTTGCTATGTAGCCCAAACAAGGCTCAGGCCCCTCCTAATTCACTTGAATTGCAGGTGTGCTGCTACAGCTGGCGTGAATAAGACCTTGATAAATAGATAAAGGGGTCATGGGTAATGTGTGGTGTGGCCCTGGATTTAATCACCACAAAAACTATATACTAAATAGGTAAATGGAAAGGAATTGACATTAGGATGATAATATTCCCAAACTCGTCTGCAGATTTAACATAATCCTGATAAGAATCTGAACGGACTTATTTGTAGAAACTGATCAGCTCATTATATAATTAATATACCAGCATTCAAAACATACATGTAGTTAGCAGTATTTCATAGGATGCCTCAGGGGTAAAAATATCTTGTTAAATTTTCTTTGATCAAATAGCATATGTTGTTTCTTTCTCCTGATTAGACCCCAGTTGATGCACTGATTCACCTCATGTTAACAAAGCTGAAAACTGACTTTGACTTTTTTTCCGCTTCCCAATGTGGCCACATTCAATCACCCTTTCTTGGCTTTTCACTATTTTATCTCCTTCTGGTATATTCAGAAGGGATGGCCAATCCTAGACTTATTAGGGCTGCCAGGGCCCAGGCTCTAACCTTAACTCTAGTAACACTCTGGCTGGCCTAACCAGGATTAAAGAAGCTTTTACCAAAGTGGTTAAAAATTATGGGGCAGGGTGAGGAAGGAATAAAAGGGATGAGAAAGGTAGTTTTAAGATTCTTCTTATAGTATGGGGCCACATAAGTATGTATTCAATGCTCATACCATCATTAAATTTATGTTTTTTTTTTTTTTTTTTGGTTTCTTTTAGAGGTAGGGTCTCACTCTAGCCCAGGCTGACCTGGAATTTACTATGTAGTCTCAGGGTGGCCTTGAACTCATGGTGATCCTCCTACCTCTGCCTCCCGAGTGCTGGGATTAAAGGCATGCACCACCAAGTCCTTCTTCTAAATTTATGCAATCAGGGCATAACACTGAAGCATACAGTAGCAAGCTGCCTCCAAAAACAAATGAGGGAGATTAGTGAAAACCTTTAGCAAATCAGTAGCAAAAGCTGCTTTCTCTCTTCTTACAACTTATATAGGCATGATGACATGTATCATATAGACATCAACTCATCATGCTGTAATTCACATGGTCCATCCCAGACTATGCAATATGTCTTTCCATTTCATATGAAGTAGAAATTCTTTTGAAGGCATGATTAAAAAATCTTACTGTATACACAAGTGTATATACAATTGAACTTTTCTTGAGATGAACAAATGTCTACTCACCCAGATAGGGTATTAATGACAAACAAACATTCCACCCATGTTTAATTTGGTGAATCAATAGGCTTAATTGAGGTTATTTATAGGAGCATGGTTGAGGAGTTACTTATGTGAGCATGTGCAACTTATGGCAGCTGCACCACTGATTAAAAACAAAGTCTCTTTCTCCTAGGAATCAATTAACTTCCTATATCTCCTTGTGGAGAATAGGACCTTCTTGCTCCTAGAAAAAAAATAAGTCAACTGCCTCTACATGTCCAGGGAAGGGCAAAGCTTTTGTGAGATTCCTCCCCCTTTGCAACTGTCAAAACAAAGTTCAGGAAAGAGCAAGGCCTAAGGAGTCCCCAACCCGCACCCCCTCACAACTGTTAACTGCATAAAGATCCTTGGACAGAGGCAGGGCTTTGTGAGCCCTCCCTCTAGCCAACATTAACAGCCAGTGTATACTCAGGTACGGGTGGGGCCTCCTGAGACCCTCCTTCCTCCATAAGGGAAAATAATGGGACTAGTCTTCTGCAGGTCTCCTATGGGTAATCATAGTTGCTAAGAGTTCAAGAGGACAATGCTTATATCATGCTTGAAGAACGTTTCACAACAAGGCTATTTATTGCAGCTATCTTTTCCTTGCTGGGACAAAACAACTGACCAAAAGCAAGTAAAATGTTTAGCTTAGGTTTACAGTTTAGAGAGAAAGTTACATCATAGTGGAGAAAGTATGGCACAGCATGCAACTGGCTCACATTTTCATACAGCAGCAGCAGCAAGAGTAACCTGGCTAGACAATACCCATTAGGGCTTGACTAATAATCTTCAAGGCCCACTTTCAGTAACACACCTCCTCCAACAAGACTCCATCTCCCAAAGGCTCCACAAGCTACGAATTGAGTATGAAGCTTACACACAAACACTATGGGAGATATTTACATTTACACTACCATACCAATCCAGTGTTATTTGCAAAGAACAAACAGTCTGGCTTATTAAACTACAGAATATACATACAATGGAGTACTAAGAAGCTATTAAACAGAATGTGGAACATCTGTAGAAGATATTCTGAAGAACAATTAACAGTGGAAATTAAAGTACACAGTATAATTTTTCTAAAACAAAAGATGCTTCCCCAATGAGTTATTGACTCTTCGGGATTGATAACTACATACAGCTAGCTCATTTACTCTTCCCCAATTACCCAAATGAACACTGGTCATGAAACAATCACAAAAATATCTCTGGACTTTCCTCCTCCTCTTAAAAGGATAAAGTCCTATTTATTTCAGTGAAGCAGAAAGAATTTTATTTTCCAATAAAATTTAATAACAGTCACCCAAATAATCTGAAAAAGTATCTGAACTTAATTAAGAACCATCTTAATTTAAATGAACATTCACAGTATTTTAACTTTTTCTATTTAAATTTCAACAAAGAAATAAGTAAATAAGAGGAAGGTATTATCAATCAATTTATTTTGCTACTAATGTATAAAGAGTACATGGTTAATGATAACATATATCTGAAGAAGTTTGAGGCTCTCAACAAGAAAAGCACTCCACATCACTATACAAATATATTGTAATGAAAAAAATGCATTTCCAAACCTTCATTACCAGTAGCATAATTAACATAGTAGTGCATAATTTAGGATAGAACTCTGGAGCTTCAAGACAAAGCACACACACACACACACACACACACACACACACACACACACACACACACATGCTTACACACTTCCTGGTAAGGTGGACTTCTGGCTCTTGTTCCCTTCAATCTTCCAAATAAAATATTCCAGGCTCATTCACTCATGTTGTCTCTCTATATCTGTCTCTCCCCTTTTCCCTAGTCTTCCCCCTCTCTGTGTCTTGACAATGTATTCCTACAACATTCTAGATGGCAACCTTTGTTTTCTCATGGAAGATAGAATATGGGCTATGAAAAGAATGTGGCTTCAAATTCTGGCTCTACCAATGACTCTTTGGCACTGAATATTCAATCCTCTGGTGTAATATGGATATGTAAAAGGTACCTAGCATTTAGAATCACTCATAAAATCTCAGTGGTCTGTAATTTGTAGTAAAAGCACTGTCCAAACAGATTTTAGGAATGAAGGTATGTATACTATGGTACTGTGGAACACAAAGAATGAGATTCACAGAGTCAGTGCTTAAGATAAACAATGAGTCATCAGGATTATTTTTTTCTGGGATCTTTCTCCTTCACATGCAGATGGGTGCCTTCCCCCTATACTTCACATGGAATTCCCTGAGTACCATACCATCTGTGGCCTAATCTCCTCTTCTTACAAAGAGTGCAGTCATATTGATTATGTATCCACCCAAAGATGTTCTATTTCCAAACATAATCATATACTGAGACTTGTAGCTAATTACAATCACAGTATGAAAATGATCCTTCTTCCAGAAGAATAAAGGTCTTAAATGTTTTTCAATCATGCATGAAGTTTTTCAGGGGGTGAGGATACAGTAGAATGGTAGGTCTTGCTTAGCATGTGTGAGGCCCTGGACTTAAATCCCTATGAAAAAGACAAGTGAGGGAGGGAGATTAATGTTGAAGGAGAGAAGAAAGAGATAGGAGGGATAAGGAGAAAGAAAGAAGGGAAGAAGGAAGGAGGAGGGAGGGAAAGTGATAGGGAGAGGAAGAAAGAAAATGAGAAGAGAAAGAGAAGGTGGAAGGGGAAGGGAGGGAGATGTTTGTGGAAACTGTTTTCAACAATGAATTATGTACTTACAGTACCTTATAGCCAATGAGTCTGTGAGTATCACTGCCTAAGAGCATTTTGAAATAAAAGCTGGGCAACAGAGACAGGGAAAGGGGGTCAAGGAATCAGAAACTTAAAGTTCAATAGATTGCAATAGTGAGGGTGTCACTTCAGAAGAAAATTTTTATCAGTAATAAGTTCCCAATTCTGTTCCAGGACTGCAAGTGACAAAAGAATTAGAGGTACTGAAAAGAACTACAGGATGATTGGTTCAACCCATTAGCTCTAAGTGGGGTTCATTTCCCCTAAGCCTGGTCTATTACCTGGGCCAGTAACCTAGGGCTACTTTTTATTTTAAGTAAAAAAAAATTTGATCCTTTTTTTTAACTTTTTCTAGTTATTAACTTCTGTTGTTAGGTATAACTACCATCAAAAGCTTAAAAACACTGCTTTAGAATATAATTTAAAATGCTTCATGCTATACTCTATGAATATATTACTTTCCTAGTTATTATTTATGTTGCCTTTATGTGTATATATATATATATATATATATATATATATATATATATATATATATATACACACAACAATATGCTCAGTATCATAGGTTGTTAGATAAAGCCATTGAATCCATGATGACATTCCCTCTTATGCATTATTCTCCCCCCATGACTCTTACATTCTTTCTGCCCCCTCTTCTGCAAATTTCCCTGAGTTTAAATTTCGCATAGTGTGGTAGTTTTGAGTAAATGTCCCCCAATAGATTTTATTATAATTGTAAATTGTCTTCAGCCTTCTGGCTGGAGGAAGTGTTACTTTGGCCTGGCCTCCTGGGGTCTAGCCCTGGGGTATTTCAAATTGGATGCAAAATACTAGGGACAGATATGAAAAACAAAAGCCTAAACATCAGTCTGACAATTCTGCATTTTTGTGAATACTGTGCTTGCTTGCTTGCTTGAGATGTTGGTGATGGGTTTCTCTCTCTGCTTGCTTCTGTAAAAGGGAGCCAGCCTTTTTACTTAACTTCCCCTGGGTCTGTTACTTCAATAAATACTTTCCTTCCCAAAATTTTGCCTGGTTTGGAGATTCATCCCAGCAATGTGTGGCTGACTACAACACATAGTCATTGGGTTTTTAAGAGTCTGTAAATTTGTATTTTGGACAATTCGTTGCCTCCAAGAAACACACCTTGCCTCTAAAGATGAAAACCCCCTCAAGTGAAAGGATGGAAAATTATATTCCAAACAAATGGAAATAAAAAAATGAGCAGGAGTGGCTACACTAATATCTGACAAAATAGACTTTAAACTAAAATTAATTAAAAAGAACAAGAGGGGACTTCCGGGGAAGATGGCTGACTAGCAGACACGCCATAAACCTCGGGGAAATTAGGACCAGGTTCTTCAGCAGGGACCCAGCTCGTGGGCATTAGCTGCGGCCACGAGCCGAATTCCAGGCACCTCCGAGTACAGGATCTGCACGACTGGAAGCTGACAGTGTGGAAAAGACCTCGCAGGAAGCAGTGAGTCCTCAGG
>PVHP010049541.1:0-12118 GCA_004024765.1 Zapus hudsonius
TACAAAATTGAAAAAAAATCAATAATCTGAAATAAAAATCAAGAAAACAATCCCATTTACAACAGCTACAAAATTTTTTTAAAAAACTTAAAAATTCAACCAAGGAGATAAAAAAATTCTGTTACACTATAAAACACCAATGAAGGCTGGAGAGGTGGCTCAGTAGTTAAAGCTGTCTGTTTGCAAAGCTTGACAGCCCAGGTTTGACTCCCCAGTACCCATGTATAGTCAGATGCACAAAGTGGTGCATACATCTGGAGTTTGTTTACAGTGGCTAGAGGCTGTGGTATAGCCACTTGCTCTTTTTCATTCACTTTCTCTCCTTGCAAATAATATTATTTGAAAAAAAATAGAACAAAAAAAAAATCACCATGAAAGTGCTCGGTATGGCTCAGTGAAAGAGAACATCCCTGCTCCTGCCCTAACATAAAAGAAAACAGAACAAATAAAAACACTAATGAGAGAAACTGAAGAGGATACAGAAAAGGGAAAGATGGCTGGGCGCCACCCCCAGCACTCAGGAGGCAGAGGTAGGTGAATCGCTGTGAGTTCAAGGCCAGCCTGAGCTAGAGTCAGACCCTACCTCAAAAAAACCAAAAAGGGGAAAAAAAAAAAAAAAAAAAAAACAAGGAAAGAAGTCCCATGCTCATGGTTTGGTTATATGGTTAAAATGTACATACTTGGAGGAGGGGAGGCATCGGGGAATTGGGGATAACAACTCATTGTTTGCCCACTAAATAATGTAACTCATTATGGACAATAAAAAAAATGTACATACTACCCAAAGTGTCCTTTTAAAAAATATTTTACTTATTAATTTATTAGAGAGGAGAATGAATATACCAGGGCCTCTTGTCACTGCAAATGAATTCCAGATGCATGCGCCAATTTGTGGGTACTGGGTAAGTGATCTTTGCAAGCAAGGGCCTTTAACTGCTGAGTTATCTCTCCAGTCCCCCAAAGTGTTCTTTATTATTTACATAAGGAAACCAATATAACCATACAATGCATATTAAAATACTAAAGATAGGGCTGGAGAAATAGCTCAGCAGTTAAGGCACTTGCCTGCAAAGCCTAATAATGACCCTGGTTCAAATCCTCAGTACCCACATAAAGCCATATACACAAAAGGGGTACATGAACCTGGAGTTTGTTTGCAGTGGCTGGAGGCCCTGGTGTGCTCGCTCGTGTTCTCTCTCTCTCTCTCTCTCTCTCTCTCTCTCTCTCTCTCTCTCTCTCTCTCTCTCTCTCTCTTCCCTGCAAATAAATAAATAAAAATATTTTTAAATAATCATTTTAAAATAGCAAATATAATCTTCACAGAATTTAGAAAAGCAGTTCTAAAACCACCTAAATAGCCAAGGCAATCTTGAGCAAAAAGGCCATAGCAGCAGCATTACCTAATTGAAAACACGCTGCACCTGAGTGTGGTGGCTCATGCCTTAGTTGCCAATGCTCAGGAGGGTGAGACAGGAGAACTACTTTAAGGTCAAGGCCATCCTGGCTGTCCCTTGGCTACAGAGTGAGACCCTGTGTTGGAATGAAAAGAAGGGAAGAAAGGAAAGAGAAGGAAGGAGGGAAGGAGTGAAAAGCCAAAATATACTACCACATTATAGTAATCAAAACAGCATGAACACTGGCATGAAAGAGCACACAAACCAATAACAGAATACAAAGCCTAGAAGTAAATTCATACATTTACAACTAACTTTCAATCAAAATGCTAAGAACACACAGTGGAGAAAGGCCAGTGTTTTCAATATAGTTCTGGGGAAAAATGAATATATGTATGCAAAAAAATGATAGTAGTTCCATTATCCCACTCTGGCTACAATAATCAAAACTCAAAATAGATCAAAGACTCAAGCTATAAAATTGTTAGAACACTTCAGACACTAAAATGGACAAGAATTCTTATCAGACAAGCCATCCAAACACAGAAAAGTGAAGCAAAAACAGACAACTGGAATTAATCTAAAAATAAAAAGCCTCTGCACAGCAAAGGAATAAGGTGAAAAAGATAAACTACAGAATGTGAGGAAATATTGTAAAATATACATCTAACATAGGCTAATGTCTAGACTATACAAAGAACTCCAAAAAGTCGTTATCAACTAATTTAAAAACGGGCACCAGAGGCTAGAAAAATGCCTCAACTGTTAAGTGCTTGTTGGAAAGCTGAAGGCCAGAGTCTGGTTTCCCCAGTACACATATAAGCAAAATGCACAAAGTAGTGCATGTGTCTGGAGTTTGCAATGGCAAGAGGCCCAGGGGTGCCCATTCTCATTCATATTCATTCTCTCTCCCCCCCACCCCTGCTTATAAATAAAAATATTTTTAAAAAAAATCTAACAGGTGCGCTCTTCTCTTCCTTTTGCCCTATGACCTGGCCTGAACATCCATGTGAGTCTCTTCCTCCTTCCATTCTGGCTAGGAAGGGGAGAATACTTATCTTGGCTTGGGTATTTTTCTTCTTGCCTTCTATCTGTGTCATGATTTCAGCATACCCTCTCACTTGGATTATATGTAAAATCTATCTTTGATCTCTGAGTCCTTCACTATTTCTTAATCCTCTCTGGTCTATTATTTCAAGGGGCTTCTATGTTCAATATCCTGAATGTGTAACTACCCCAGCCTTTTCCTAGATACCAATTTCCCCTAGATAAACCTTACAAATTGTGATTTCTTTCTAAATAAACTCAATAATTCATTTAAAAATAAAGGACTTCCGGTGGTTAAGATGGTGTCATAGCATCCAGGCCAAAAAGCAAGGAGGGTGGTAAAAGGCAGAAAGACCACACAACACACTCACTCTTCTACCAAAATCAAAGGTGTGTAAGAAATTATTGGCCCAGCAGAGAAGCAGGATAACCCCGGAGTGTCTAGCAACCACACAACCAGTCAGAATCTGCTGGGAAGAGCTACACGACTGGCCCGCCTGAAGATCAGAACTGTTGTGAGAGGATTCTCCACACAGGCCTCACACAAAGTCAGAAAACCTGAAGACTACGACAACAGGGACCAGGCGTGCAGATCCGAAACAGCTTCATGCACCCTCCCTCTCCCCCAACCACTAGCACCAGGAACCTCTGGAGATCTGGGTACTCCAAGGAACCAGAGCCACCCCACAGCCACACAGCATCCAGCACAGTACATCTGAACAGCAGATCCATGGACACAACTAGCCTAGCCAAGCCCACAGCACCACAAAGAGGAAACCAGCCTCATACTCAACATAGGTGGGGCGGAAGCCATCCAAAAGGTAATAGGCCAGTTTACAGTGGGGCAATACCGGCCCAAGACCAGGTACATGGCCGGCACTGGAAGTGCTGATAACACCTTCCATGTCAGGGCAGTTATGCGTTAGGGTTGACTGATGCACTTTTAGTCAGCTTTGCCATTCTTAAATAAGCTAAGTTATAAGAGTGAAGTTGCTTTTGACATCTCTATTTTGGGGGCCTTTTTGTCATTTTCTTCTGTCTTTCTTTGGGGCAGAGCCTCACTCAGTCTCAGGCTGACCTGGAATGCATTAATGACTAGGAATCTCAGCCTCCCAGTTGACAAGATTAGGGGTGTGATTTAACACACCCCTAGGAAGAACTGTAGGTTGCTCCACCCAGCCTACAAGAATATTTGCATAGCAAGCAACTATAGCACCCTGAGTCACTTCTCTGGAAGTAACATAAGAGCCATACCTGGCATCTTAGGCTCCCACCCTGAAGGTATATAACTTCTTATCTACATGTCTAAGAATATAGCAGATAATTAGAAAACCTAAGCATTGAATTATCTCAAGACCAAAAATCTCTACATTATAAGAAAAAAAATCGGTTATCCAGCAGAGTGGGGAGGGGAGGGCAGCGGGGAATTGGGGATAACAACTCATTGTTTGCCCACTAAATATTGTAACTTATTATGGACAATAAAAAATAAAAATAAAACCTTTGATAAGAAAAAAAGAAAAAAAATCAAGACAATATAATTACACCAAAAATTATAAATCCATCAGAAATGACCTCCAGTGATACTTAGATAAAAGGCCTGACAAAGAATTCAAAGAGGGCTGAAGAGATGGCTTAATGGTTAAAGCGTTTGCCTGCAATGCAGAAAGACCAGATTTCAATTCCCCAGTGCCCATATAAAGCCAGATGCACAAGAGGGCACGTGTCTGGAGTTCATTTGCAGTGGCTGGAAGCCCCGGTGTGCCTATTCTGTTTCTCTCTCTCGTTTTTCCCTCTCTCTGTTTCTCTCTGTCTCCCTCTCTCTCTCTCTCTCTCATAAATAAATATTTTTAAAAAAAGAATTCAAAGAAATCAAAAGAATCAAAAAAAAAAAAAAACAAATTCCACAAGAACACAAGAAACCAATTTAGGAAATAAGGAGGTCAATACCAGATATGAGTAAGGAAAAAGAAATGAGGAACTACCAATCTGAAATAATAAAAATGAAAAGCAGTGGGCTGGAGAGATTGCTCAGCAGTTAAGGCACTTACCTCTAGTGCCTAAGGCCCCAGGTTCAATTCCCCAGTACCCACATGTCAGACCCACAAGGTGGTGGCCCTGTTGCTCTCTCCCTCCCTCTCTCTCTCTCTCTCTGTATTCCTCTGCTTGAAAATGAATATTTTTTTTAAAAAGAGAAATGAAAAGCAAATACAAAACTCTGTAGATAAAAGAAAAAATGTGGTGAATTATATTAAATGTGGTGAATTATATTTATCGACTTGCATATATTGAACCATCCCTGCATCCCTGGGATGAAGCCGACTTGGTCAGGGTGAATTATAGTCTTGATGTGGGTTTGTATTAGGTTTGCTATGACTTTGTTTAGGATTTTTGCATCCAAGTTCATCAGGGATATGGGTCTGTAGTTTTCTTTTCTTGTTACATCCTTGCCTGGTTTGGGAATTAGGGTGATGGTAGCTTCATAAAAGGAGTTTGGGAGCCTACCCTCTTTTTCTATGCCCCTGACAAGCTTCAAAAAGAGAGGTTTCAGTTCTATGATGAAGGTTTGGTAGAATAGGCTGAGAAACCATCTGAACCTGGGCTTTTCCGTTTGGGGAGGTTCTTGATTACTGATTCAATCTCTATGACTGTTATCGGATTGTTTAGGATCTTTATCTGCTCTGGTCTGAGCTTTGGTAGTTGGTAGGTGTCCAGGAATTTATCCATTTCTTCCAGGTTCTCTAATTTTGTGGAGTAGAGGTTTTGGAAGTATGACCTGATGATACTTCCAATCTCTTCGGGATCTGTTGTGACCTTACCCTTGTCATTTTTTTATTTTATTAATTTGGGCCTTCTCTGTTTTTCGTTTGATTAAGTTTGCCAGGGGTTTGTCAATCTTATTGACTTTTTCAAAGAACCAACTCTTGGATTTGTCTATTTTTTAAATTGTTTTCTTTGTTTTCAAGTCATTAATCTCAGCTCTGATCTTAATTATTTCTATGTGTCTTGAGCTCCTAGGGTTGGATTTTTTCCATCTGTTCTAATGACCTTAGGTGGGAGGCTAGCTGGTTGATTTGAGACCTCTCTGTCTTTGTTATGAAGGCATTCAGTACAATGAATTTCCCCCTTAGGACTGCCTTCATTGTGTCCCACAGGTTCTGAAAGGTTATGTACTCATTATCATTTGCTTCTAGGAAATTCTGGATTTCCAGTCTGATTTCTTATTTGACCCATTCATTCATTGCTCAGGAGCAAGTTGTTCAGTCGCCAATATCTGTTGAAATTTTTGGATCCTCTCCCATTGTTAATTTCTAGCTTTAATGTGTTGTGGTCTGATATGATGCAGGGGATTATATTGACCTTTCTGAATTTGTTGAGGGATGATTTATGGCCCAGTATATGGTCAATTTTGGAAAAGGTTCCATGCGGTGCTGAGAATGTATAATCTGTGTCCTTGGGATGGAATGTTCTGTAAATGTATGTTATCCCTAGTTTGTCTATGGTGCTATTTAGCAACTTTATTTCCCTGCTTGTCTTTTGTTTGGACGATCTGTCTAGTGATGACAGTGCAGTGTTAAAGTCTCCTACTATGATGGTGTTGGCATCTGTATCTGCTTTGCGTTTGAGTAATTTATGCTTAATGAACTAAGGGGCCCTTGCATTTGGTGCATACATATTTACTATAGTGATATCTTCTTGTTGTATCGTTCCCTTGACAAGTAGGAAGTGGCCATCATTGTCCTTTTTTATCGCTGTCGGTTTAAAGTCTATTTTGTCAGATATTAGAAAGCCTCACCAATACAATGGATCAAGGAGAGGACAGAATATCTAAACTGGGAGACACAGTGGCAGATCTAGAACAGACCAACAAAGAGAAAGACAAACTAGAAGGAAGGTATGAATGGGAATTTCAAGACTTTCAGGACTCTTCATGATCAAACATAAGAATTCTGGGTATAGAAGGACACAGAGATGACTGGGCCATGAATTGTTGCATCCAAGACTTTCAGCTTCTCTTCCTGTCAGGGGATGTGACTGGCCCTGAACAGTGACCTTCATCACTCTAACTTTGCTATAAGAGGGAGGTACCCACCTGTTCCCAGCTCTAACAGGTCTATGGTCCCATCAAGGCCAGCCTTCTCTCCTTGATGGTCCAGGATGATGAACACAAGATGAACACACACTACATGAACATGTCTCTAATAAAAAAGATCTGGCTCAAAACAAAACCAGGTGGAAAAGCAATGGAACAGGACACCTGATGTTTTACTCTGGTCACTGCAGGTGAGTGATTCCTGCCGCAGAACATTTGAGGATGGCACAAGGGTACATATATGTACAAACACCACACACTGAACTACACATACACAAGCACACATGCAAGCAAAAATCCTGTAAACTAAGCACAAAGATTCAATCTTTAGGGCTGGAGAAATGGCTCAACGGTTAAGGCGCTTGCCTGCAAAATCTAACAACCTGAGTTTAATTAATTCCTCAGTACCTATGTACAGCCAGATGCACAAAGTAGTGCATGCATCTGGAGTTTGTTGGCAGTGGCTAGAGGCCCTGGCACACCCATCTCCCCTCCCTCTCCACACCCTGCTTGCAAATAAAGTAATTTTTAAATGGGGATGGAGACATGGCTCAACAGTTAAGATACTTCTTGTCTACAAAACCTAACAATCCAAGTTTGAGTCCCCAGTACCCACGTAAAGCCAGATACACAAAGGGGTTGCATATGCCTGGAGTTTGTTTTCAGCAGCCAGACCCTAGCATGCCCATTTTCTCTCTGACTCTCTCTCTCTCTCTCTCTCTCTGCTTACAAATAAATAAAAATATTTAAAATAATTTTTAAAAAGATTCAATCTTTAAGGCTAGAGAGATGGCTCAGTGGTTAAAGGCACCTGAATACAAAGCTTGACTACCTGGGTTAGATTCCCCAATACCCACGTAAAGGCCATTGCACAAAGTGGCACATGTGTGAAGTTCATTTGCAATGGCAAGAGGCCCTGGTGAGTGCACACACGCACACACACACACACACACACACACACACACACACACACACACACACACACACTTTCTCTGCTTGCAAATAAAATAATTGGGATGAGGGGGTTTAGGGTAGGGTCTTGGCTCTAGCCCAGGCTGACCTGAAACTCACTATGTAGTCTCAAGGTGACCTCAAACTCAAGGGCGATCCTCCTATCTCTGCCTCCCAAGTGCGCCACCACACCAGGCTTCACTTTGTAAGCCTCAGTCTTTCTAGCTCTCACGGTTCCTGGCTTCAGTCTAACTTTACTCTCTAAGCTTCAATTTCTTGTTAACTTCCATCTCTTGGAGGTGTTTCCCACGTGAAAATGTTCCACTCTTCCCTTCCCAGTCCCAATTCCTTTTAATTAAACTCCACAAATTTTGATTTCTCCTCAAATACACTCAATAATTCATTAAAAAAAAAATCAATGGGGCTGGAGAGATGGCTCAGTGGTTAAGGCACTTGCCTCCAGTGCCTAAGGCCCCGGGTTCAATTCCCCAGTACCCACATATGCCAGACCCACAAGGTGGTGGCCCTGGTGTGTTCTCTCTCTCTCTCTCTCTCTCTCTCTCTCTCTCTCTCTCTCTCTCTCTCTCTCGTTTGAAAATAAAATATTTTTTTAAAAAATCAAATCAAGCCAGATGTGGTGGCACACATCAGGACAGTTTGGTCACCAAGAACATCATTTGTGCAGCCTTTTATAATCATACTCACTTCCCTCCTTCATCCTGTTCCACATCAACCACTAATTTGCTATTTCTTGCTGTTTCAAAAAAATGTTACATTGGGTTGGAGAGATGGCTCAGCGGTTAAGGCACTTGCCTCCAGTGCCTAAGGCCCTGGGTTCAATTCCCCAGGACCCACATAAGCCAGATCCACAAGGTGGTTGCCCTGGTGCATTCTCTCTCTCTCTCTCTCTCTCTCTCTCTCTCTCTCTCTCTCTGCTTGAAAATGAATAAATAAAATATTTAAAAAAAAAAAATGTTACATGATCCATGGTCGAGAGGCAGAGGTAGGAAGATCACTGTGAGTTCAAGGCCAGCCTGGGACTATAGAATGAGTTTTACATCAGCCTGAGATAGTGTGAGACCCTACCTTGAAAAAAATCAAATGGGGAGAAAGAGAAAGTGGGACTGAGAAAATTGCTAAGTGGTTAAAGGTGCTTGCTTGCAAAGCCTACCAGCCCAGGCTCAATTCCCAAAGTACCCACATAAAGCCTGACACAAAAAGTGGCACAAGTGGGGGCTGGGGAGATGGCTCAGCAGTTAAGGTACCTGCCTGCAAAGCCTAACAACCCTGGTTCAATTCCCTAGTACCCAGGTAAAGCCAGATGCACAAAGTGGCTCATGCACCTGGAGTTTGTTTGCAGCAGCTGGAGCCCCTGGAGCACCCATCCTCTCAGTCTCTCTTCTATTTCTCTCTCCACCTACTTGCAAATAAATAAATAAATATTTAGGGGAAAAGTGGCACAAGCATTGATGTTTGTTTGCAGCAAGAGCCCCTGCCCCACCTACCAACCCATCCATCTACATATGAACATCTAGAAACCATGTACAGAGCTTCCAGTAAGAGTCACTGAAGATTTAACACAGCAGTGCTATTTTATAGTATCCCTTAATCTGAAGGGACCTTGAATGTCATCTGTTAGAAGTGGTATAGCTATGCCTGGTATCTGCCAGTTCACTACTTAGCAAATCCAGAGTTCTGGAACTGGAAGAGTTAAGAGTTGTGTACAGGGCTGGAGAGACAGCTCAGCGGTTAAGGCACTTGCCTCCAGTGCCTAAGGCCCCGGATTCAATTCCCCAGGACCCACATAAGCCAGACCCACAAGGTGGTGGCCCTGGTGCGCCTGCGCGCTCTCTCTCTCTCTCTCTCTCTCTCTCTCTCTCTCTCTCTCTCTCTCTCTCTCTCTCTCTCCTTGAAAATGAATAAAATATTTAAAAAAATAAAAATACAATATTTGGGCATGGTGGTGCAGACCTCTAATTCCAGCACCACCATGTAGAGGCTTGCCCTGCTTTCAAGGCCAGTCTGAGACCACATAGTGAATTCCATCCATGTCAGCTTGGGCTAGAGCAAGATCCTACCTCAAAAAACAAAACAAAACTTCCATGTAAAGCCAATGCACAGGGCTGGAGAGATTGCTCAGAGGTTAAGGCACTTGCCTCCAGTGCCTAAGGCCCGGGGTTCAATTCCCCAGGATCCACATATGCCAGACCCACAAGGTGGTGGCCCTGGTGGTTGCTCGTGCATTCTCTCTCTCTCTCTCTCTCTCTCTCTCTCTCTCTCTCTCTCTCTCTCTCTCTCTCTCTCTCCTTGAAAATGAATAAATAAAAAAATTTTAAAAAAGAAATAAAGGATTCATTTAAATAAAGAAAAAGAAGAAGCAAAGAGGGCTGGTAGCAGGTAGGCCAGCAACGTAAAATCTCCCTAAAAAAAATAAGTAAAAATAAAGCCAATGCACAGTGGTGCATGCATCTGAAGTTCATTTACAGTGACTGGAGGCCCTGGTATGCCCATTTTCTCTGTGTGTTTCTCTATTTCAGCATGCAAATAAAAATATTTTCAAAAAAATAAAAATCAGACAAGAGACCATGAGAATTTTACACCAAAACTCTTGTGAAGAAATAGCATTAAGAGTTAATTTATTTAAGTCTCTGAAAGTTTTAAGCTCAGAAAATTCCAGATAGGGTCTTGTTAGCAGCAGAGCTGAGGGTAACGATCACTATCAGCTTTCTGGATACTATACTTTATTAATGTATCATAAAACATGATAGATTTTATAATGTCTCTTTGGAAGCATTAAATTATGTCATGTAAAAAAGAGCTAAGCATGATAGCTGAGGCAGGAGGATCATAAGCTTAAGGCCAGCCTGGACTACATAGTGAGACCTCTCAAAAACGAAAGGGAAAGACTAAAAAGAAGACAAAAGAAAAAAAAGAAAGTTCAAGTGGGATTTTACGAGATCTATGCAAAACTCAAAAGTATATACATATGACTAAAAGTCAGCTATGTAACAGAACTTCCTAATTATTTCAGTATTTCCACCCAAGAGTTTGGAGAATAGACTCAGAAATTTAAAACTTGAATTATAAACTATTTTAAAGTAAGCATTACAATTCTAACTTAAAAAAAACAAACAAACAAAGATTAACTCTCTATGGGATAGTAACTATCCCCCCACCCCAATTCTATCCCCCCACCCCAATTTCTAAACACTCCAAAAATCCTTACTAAAAACTACACAGTCCAGAAATAGAAATAGGACTGGGGAGATGGCTCAGCAGTTAAAGGCACTTGCTTGCAAAGTCTGTTTGCTTAGGTTCCAATCCTTAGTACCCACTTAAAGCCAGGAGGGCCTGTTGTGCCTATTCATATTCATTCATTTTCTCTCACTCACCCTCCCTCCTTTCCCAGAAAATAAATAAAAGTATTTTTTAATTGCAAATAAAACCTCCTCCTATAGCTGACCCTACAACATAAAGACATGAAACAACCAAGCTGGCTGTGGTGGCTCGTGCCTTTCATCTCAGCACTCAGAAGGCTGAGGTGGAAGGATCACTGTGAGTTCATGATCAGCCTGGGCTACAACATGAATTCAAGAGGCAGGGGTAGGAGGATCAGATTAGCTGGGCTAGAGTGAGACCCTACCTTAAAAGGGGGGGGGGGGGAACAACTCAAAACTTGAATTTAAATGCCCATGCAAAAATTTCTAAGGCAAGACCAAGCTTCAATGGCAACTGTCCAGAGAGCAACACAGCAGGATCCTAGACTCAATGCTGCACATACAATATCACCTGAAATTCACCCTAAGAAGAGCATTAACAGCAGATCTTAGACATGACAGTGACACAAAGGACTGTTAAGATTAAAGGTGACAGGGCTGGGGAGATGGCTCAGAATAAAGGTTTACAAAACCTGCTGGCCCAGATTTACACCAACAAGAGATCCCAGTGTGCCTGTACACACACATATGCAAATAAATAAAATTTTAAAACATTATCAATCCATATTCTGATTCCATATACCAAGAATTTATCCTACAGGTCACACAAGAGGCATATTCTAATAAAACAGTTCAATTTAGGTGAAGGAAACAGATACAAACAAAATAAAATCAGGTTGTATCAGCAAAAAATAAATAACTATAAGGTCATATTTTAAGAAACTTAAGATGCAAATCAAGGATTTCATAAACAGCCAAGTCATCAAGGATACAGGGAAGCAGTTTAAACATACAAGAACTTAAGAAATATGTGCAGGGCTGGGAAGATGGTTCAGTGGTTAAAGGCACTTGCTTAAAAAGCCTGTCAGCCTGGGTTCAATTATTCCCCAGTACCCACATAAAGCCAGATGCACAAAGCAGTACTTGCATCTGGAGTTCATTTACAGCAGTAAGAGCCCATGGCCCATCCATACTAACACTCTCTCCTCACAAATAAAAAAAATTTTTAAGTAATTTTTTAAATGCAATTAAGAGGGGCTGGGAAAATGGCTCAGCTGTTAAAGGCACTTGTTTGCAAAGTCTACCAGCCTGGATTGACCTGGGTTCAATTACCCAACACCATGTAAAGTCAGATGCACAAAGTGGTGTATGTACCTAGAGTTAGAAAGCCCTGGGGCAAATGCCCATTCTTCCCT